>JAGGAQ010000247.1:0-27077 GCA_017657225.1 Termitomyces sp. T69sscA | reverse complement strand
CTTAGACTTGTTCTCTTTGGATTTCCCTCTGCTAGGTGATTAGTACCATTGTATCATTGATTACCCTGTCTAATACACTTTGGATTTACCTCTGCTAGTTGTGTGATTGAGCCGCAACTCCCGGAGGTCGCCCTTACAGCAGCCAAAGACAAGTCAGGAGTCAAGGATGTGGTCAACCTTATTATAGTGGTATTTGTCTTTGACTGACCAGGGGTGCAAGCAGCAGGTGAGCGAGGAATCGCTGATCACACCAGAGCAAGAGCATGAGTGTCAGAGGTGAGGAAGGGAGTTGGAAAATAAGTGCCAAGGTGAGCACAAGTCCTGAAGATGTGAAGAAAGGATGGAGGGTAAGTGCTGGGGCAAGAGTGAGTCTTGGGGTTGACAATCAGATAGCTGGGGCAAGCGAAGGGACTTAGTGAGTGCCAAGATCAGAAATAGAGAGTGTGGAGATTTGACTGAGCCAAAAGGGGAAAGAGTTGAGACAAGAGATGAAAGAGGAACTGGAATGAGTTGAGACTGAGGCAAGAGAAGAGAGAGAGAGCAGAGAGATCAAGAAACTTGGAGGCTTGAGGCAGAGAGAAAGAAAAGAAGCAGAGATTAGATTGAGAAATACGAGACAAGTAGAGGCAAGAGAGATGAGACAATACAAGACAAGTACAAGCAAAAATGAAATAAGTCAAAAAATGGGAACTGAGACATATAAGTCTAGGAAACAAAAACAAAACACAAAACTAGAAACAGAGAAGTATGGCAATATCAAGACTAGAATACTCAATGCTATTCTATGACTTATATACTGGATGATACATAGGCTCTGGGACACAGGTCAAGGCCTTAGTGATGAGTCATGGCACCAGAGCTCAAGATGAAGCTCAGCAATTGTGCAAGAGAGTGGTGGTAGTCAATGCATTTTGTGTGGCAGAAAGAAAGCTCCTCAAAGGAAGGCCTTGCTTTGAGAGCACATAGGCATGGAATGGCAGTGAGGCAAAGAAGCAAGCGGGAGTGGAGTGTGGCATGCAGAGGTTGGACTGACGGTGATGTGTGGTTGTGATGCATGATAAGCATTTTGGTAGTAGCCATGGATGGCCAAGGGGTGCCAGGAGTGGCAATGGTTAGTGGCAGTGACAGGCAGTGATGGCCAGAGGCTGCTGAAGTGGCTGGTTAGATAGCAGTACAAGCCCAAGACTGTAAGGGTGACTTCTGGAAGTTGCAGCTCAATCACACAACTAGCAGAGGGAAATCCAAAGTTATATTAGGCACAATGATCAACAGTACAATGGTAACTAATCACCTAGCAGAGGTAAATCTAAAGAGAACAAGTCTAAGGATTTCCACTGGTTGATGCAGCACATCAGCAGGTGGTGGAGGTGTAAGAACAACTATACAGGTGAGCAAAGCTAACCTTAATCTTGGATAATGGTTGAACAGGAGGTGCAGGAGATTCTGGGGCTTTCTAAAAAGGAAATAACCTCTGGCAATCTTTGAGGGTCTAGAACAAGCCCCTGGGGTCCCCAGGAGTAGTGTAGGAGGTGGGCGGAATGTTATGAAGTGTCAAAAATGGAAGTTGATTGAAAGTCCCCTGACATCACCCATGTATGGGGTAGAAGAAGTTCTGGATCACCTGATCCACTGGTGAGATTGGATACATTCCCTGGATGGCCCAGGGCACATCTGGGTGTCTCTGATGGAACTGCACATTCTCCTGTGGCTTGCAGGAGATGTCTTCAATTGTTGCTGTTGCCATCCCAGCTGGTGCCATTGTCTGCTCTCTGGAACAGTGCATCAGGCTTTCCCATACTCTGGCCAGGCTTGTGGTGCAATGAGAAGTTAAAGTTGGCTAAGTACAAGGACCACTAGACCTGTCGACGGTTGAGCTTCTTAGCTGTCTGAAAGTACTCAAGGTTCTTGTGATCTGTCCAAACCTTGAATTCATGCTGGGCACCCTCCAGAAAGTGCTGCCATTCTTCAAAGGCCTAGATGATAGCCAGCATTTCCCTGTCATGGATCTTGTAATTGTGCTCTACTACATTCAAGCTTTTGGAGTACAAGGCCACTTGATGCCACTTCCCATCATCCTGGGACTGTTGTGACAAAGACAGCTCCAGTGGCAAAGTTGGAGCTGTCTGCTTCCACACAGAAGAGAGAGTTGTCATCCAGGAAGAGGAGGATAGGCCCAGAGGTGACTGCTCACTTGAGAGCATCAAAGGCAGTCTGCTCTGGGGGTCCTCAGCTTAAGGCAGTGTCCTTTACAGTGAGATCAAATAGGGGGCACACATGATGAGAGAAGTCCTGGATAAACCTCTGGTAGAAGTTGGTGAATCCTAAGAAGGCCTGCACCTCCTTCTTGTTCTTGTTCTTGGGCTTTGGCCACTCCACCACACCTGCCACCTTCACCAGGTTCATCTCCATGGCTCTATGTGAGATGATTAGCCTCAAATACTCAATCCAGGTCTGCTCAAACTCACACTTCTCTGGTTGGAGGTAGAGCTAGTGCTGGCGAAGGCATTCCAAGACAATGTGCATGACCTAATAGTGCTCCTCAAGCATCTTGGTGTAGATGAGGATATCATCAAGGTATATGCACATGACACTCTCCACAATGAGGTTTCAGAAGATGTTGTTCATCATTGTCTGGAAGGTGGCCAGACTATTGGTGAGTCCAAAGAATATGACAAGTAGTTCAAACAGCCCCTGATTGGTCCAGAAGGCAGCCTTCCACTTGTCTCCTTCTTGAATGCGCACATTGTTGTAACCCCACCAGACATCTAGTTTAAGGAAGTATTGCACCCCCCAGAGATTATTGATAAGCACAGAGATGAGGGGGAGGAGGTAGCAATTCTTCACCATCATGGCATTAAGAACCTGGTAGTCCTGAACCAACCAGAGCAAGCCATTCTTCTTTTTGATGAAGAAGACTGAAGAGGCCATCAGCAACTTGGAAGGGCAGATGCAACCAGAGTCCAGGTTCTCCTGAAGGAAGGCATCGAGCTCATCCTGTTCCTTAGGGTGCTAATGGGTAGACCTTACAGCTGGAGGGTTTGGAGTCTGGCATCAGTTCAATGGCATGGTCCCACTGCTTGCACCCCAGTGGCAAGTCAAAGGAGGCCTTAGAAAACACATTCTCAAAGCTATAGAGGTACTGAGGCACTGCATCTTGGAATGCCTGGGGCAGAGAGTTGGTGGCAAATGCCTGAGCCAACCACTGCAATGTGGTCTGGCTGGCCCAAATTTCCTTGATAGGTAGCAGCAGGCACAAGGTGGTTGCATAGATCCGATCCCCGACTTCTACTGCCTCATCTGGAAACTCCAGGTGATGGATGCTACAGAACCCCCCTCCCAGCTCTTCTTCTGGGGCCCCGCTGCTGCTCTGGTTGTCCTTGTAGAGGGCATCTCTATGAGGGAACACCAGGGGCAGGGAGGTCCAAGAGGTTGAGGTCTGCAAAGGGGAGGTGGCCTGCACGGCAAGCCTGGATGGCTGTGTGCTCTCATGCTCCAGCCTAGCGCTCTTCCTTAACCTTGGTTGCATAGGTGGAGCACCTTCAGGAGCATTGGCTCATTGTTACCTTGCTCTGGGCCCAGTCTACTTCTGGGTTGTGCTCCCAGAGCCAAGTGAAGCTAAGGATCATATCTTGCTTGCCTAGACTGATGACTGCAAAGACTGCATGCTTAGCGTTGGTCTGATAGCAGAGAACTAGGTCTACAATGGAGCTGATGGTGCCAGCTTTGTTGGGAGTTCCGTTGATGTTGAACACCAGAATGAGCTTGGAGAGCAGCTGTGTTGTTAGGCCATGGCCCTTCACAACCGTGTCCAAGAACAGTCCTATTGCTCTGCTATCCAGAAGGGCTGTGATTCCTCAGATCTGATGCATGTCTGTGGTCTCAATCTCCATGTTGAGGCACAGCAAATTCACAGAGAGAGTGGAGGCTACCACATATTGCTGAGGCTCTGGCCGCATTCTTTACTGCCAGCAGTTGCAGGAGAAGCTCCTCTTGCTCTGCAGTAGAGAGGTAGTGCACCTCCAGGCTCAGTGGGCAGTGCCGTGCAAAGTGCCTGGGCTTTTTGCATCACTGAAACAGTAGCAGTGCAGATTGATGTTGCTGGGCAGCATCTACATCCATAAGGATGCCCAGGAGTAGAAATCATAGTGTGGGAGTGGCCAGAGCAGGAGCAGGCACTGAGTGCAAGGGAGTGGAGTGCCAGAGAGTTACCATTGGAGTGGGGCGGTGAGTGGGGTGCACCCAGCATAGCTCCTGCCAGATCTCTATGAGCTGCCATTGGTCCCAGGCCACCTTATACCAGGAGGCAATCTGTTCATCGTCTGGGCAGCCCTCAGCAAGGTTGTCAATACGTTTTATTATAGTGGGGTGCAGGCCATCCCAGAATGTGAGACACAGTTGCAGACCATCTGAATAGACCACTTGCTCGACTAATGCCTAGAAGGAGTTGATGTACTCATCCAATGTCTGCTTTCCCTGCCCATGTCTGTAAAGCTTCCAACGCCTTCAGGATGTCAAAGCACATGCAATGTGTAAGCAAAGGCCTGCCCAGCCTTCATGTAGGACAGCACCCAAGCTATCTCCAATGTGTCAGAGTTAAAGGCATCTCCACTAAGGTGAATGTAGGTGAGGCAGAACTGGAGGAAGCACTCCCCAGAGGAATAGGGGCCTAGGGAGTCTTGGCAGACTATGAGGGGCTTCCAGACCAGAGTTAGAAGACTTGTTCTGCTGTAAGGGCAACCTTCAGGAGTTGCAGCTCAATCACACAACTAGCAAAGGGAAATCCAAAGTTATATTAGGCACAATAATCAACAGTACAATGGTAACTAATCATCTAGCAGAGGGAAATACAAAGAGAACAAGTCTAAGGATTCCTGCTGCTTGATTCAGCACATCAGCAGGTGGCAGAAGTGTGAAAACAACTGTACAAGTGATCAGAGCTAAGTTTAATCTTGGATAATGCTCAAACAGGGAGTGCAGGAAGTTCTGAGGGTTTTCTAAAAAGGAAATGACCTCCGGCAATCTCCAGGGGTCTAAAGCGAGCCCTGGGGGCCCAGGGAGTAGCGTAGGAGGTGGGTATGTCACAAATAGCTAGTAAGTGTCATGACCTGCTACCAACCCTCGGGACTTAGACCCGGCTCCGGGACTCCAAACCCCCAAAACCACCCCCATGACCCTCCCAGGCCCAGAGTGCTACCTGGTCAACCCCCTCAGCAACCCCTGGCTATCACTACCCATCACTGCCACCAGCCACCACCATCACCAGCATTCCCCTGGCCATCACCACCTGTGACCACCACATCAGCACCAACTCCGGCTATTCACGGCACTTCCCCAACCGCAGCCACCACATCAGTGCCAGCGCCAGCAACACCCAATGCTCCCCCATCCTGTGTCAAGACCCCTGTCATGCATCACAATCACGCATCACCGCCAACCTGATCTCTGCACACTCTGCTTCCACTCTCCTCCTCACCCTAGCCTTGCCACTGCATGTCTCTATGCTCCCAGTGCAAGACCTCCACGCTGCACAACATGTCTCAACCCCCTCCACTGCCCTGCGCGATCCCTGGGTCTCACCCTAAGTCCCAGCACCGCAACCCGCCACTAGGACCTGGGCCTGAGCCCCGGAGCCTACCTACCACACAGTATATAAGTTGTAAAGTAGTAAGTATTACTCTAGTCTTGATATTACCGTAACTCTTGTACCGTTTTGTTGTTTTTTGTCTCCATCTCATATTTCTGCATGTTCTGGTCTTTATTTTACACTCTGCTTTGTTTTTTATTGTACTCATCTCATATCTGCTCTGTTTGTCACCTCTATTTGTCTTGTACTCTAATTCCACTCTACTTTACTCTTCATCTCTTTGCCCACTAAGTTCCCTTGTCTCTTCTATCTCTAGCCTCCAGTCTCAACTCATTCTGTTCCCTCTTCCCTTATCTTATCTCGACTCTTTTCCCTTTCAGCTCGTTTAATCTCTGCTCCTCCCGCTTCTATTCTTGGGACTTGCTCAGTCCCCATGCTTGTCACTCCTTGTTTGTTGATCCCCAGGACTCGCTCATGCACTGGCGCTCGCTCATTCCATTCTCCTGTCTCCCTGGGACTCATGCCTACCTCCAGCACTTGTCCTCCACTCTTTCCTGGCACTTGCCCCCTATCTCGGCGTTACTGGTGACTCCCCACCCACTTCTCCTACCCCGCTTTGGTCTCCTATGCCTCACACCCCTACCAGTACTTTGCATCTGTGGACACAGTGCTCACCATGTAAGGTATTCACCCAGTGGACTGAGCCCTTGTGGTCAGCAGAACCTGACAGTAAGGTACTAACCTGGCAGAGAGAAATCCAAGTCCAAGGAGTCACTCTGCCAGACAACAGAAAATAGTAGACAGTTGGTTACATGACATGTCACATATCACATCACATGTCACTATGTGTGACATTTCTGATGGGTCAGTCACAGGTCATGTTATTACGTTCATGTCACAGCAATGATCACATGATCTAAGCACATGCAAAGGTCATGCACATGCTACATGACCACAAATCACCACTACCTCAAAACCAAAAAATAGGAGAGCAAATCCTGCATGAAGTAGTTCCTCTGGAGTATCATAAATTTGCTGATGTGTTCTATGAAAACAGCACCAAGGAACTCTCACACCAATCATATAACCACAAAATTGATCTCAAAGATGGCACTGCACCCAGTTTTGGCATGATCTACAACATGTCCAAAGTCAAACTCCACACACTCAAAGGCTATTTCAATAACATGCTAGCCTTTGATCTCTGTCATTGCTCCAGTCCTATTCACCAAGAAGAGAGACAGCTCCTTAGACCTTTGTGTCAACTACTAGGGCCTCAACAAAGTCAAAAAAAAAAAAGAATTGATATCCTCTTCCCCTCATTGGTGACCTTATTGACCACCCTGCAGTACCAAGGTGTATACCAAAAGATAGATTTCTGCTCCAGTTACAACAATGTCTGCATAGCTTTGGAACATGAATGGAAAACTGCCTTTTGCACCCACTACAGCCTCTTCAAGTACCTCATGATGCCCTTCAGTATGACCAACTCCCCCACCACCTTTCAGTACTTCATAAACAACATCTTCCATGACATGAATGATGCCTTTATTATTGTGTATCTGGATAACATCCTAATATACTTGAACTCACTGGAGGAACATCATGACCATGTCCACTGCATTCTTGAACAACTCCAGAAGTACCACCTTCACACCAAATCGGAGAAGTGCTCTTTCCACACCACCAAGGTCAAGTACCTTAGTGTTATCATCACGCTAGATGGTGTTTGCATAGACTCCACTAAGGTTAATGCCATCCTCAAGTGGCCTTATCCTCAGAATGTCAAAGAGGTGCAGTCATTTCTTGGCTTTGCTAACTTCTACTACTGGTTTATTGATAATTACTCTGGAATCATCAGACCCATCAACTGGCTCAAGTGGAAGGATGCCCCTTGGAGCTGGAACAGCAACAATGCCTCCAACTACACCATTGCTGGTATACTCTCTCATATACTCTCTCAGATGGACCCTGGCAGTGATGAACTCTAGCCCATCACCTTTTACACCCACTCAATGAAATCCACAGAGCTCAACTATGACATTGACAACAAGGAGCTTCTTGCCATCATTAAAGCCTTCAAACAGTGGCAGACCTATGCTGCACTGAATCTCTACTCTGACCACAACAATTTCCAATACTTCACCACCATCAAGCAGCTCAGCTGCAACTTCTCACCTCTGGCACTCATGCTCTTGCTCTGGTGTGACCAGCAATTCCTCACTCACCTGCTGCTTGCACCCCTGGTCCCACCCCTGGTCTCACATGCCCAGAACTCTCAACAGTACCACTGCATTCATAGACATTGTGTGCACCACATAAGAATTCACTGATAAGACCCAGGTTGTATCAAAAGGCATACTGATGTTTTTGACTGGCACAGCCATGTGGACTAGTGGTTAGCATAACCTCTGGTTTACCTGGTGTCCTCTCAAAAGGCTAAGGGTTTGAATTCCTGGACCAACACTTAGTGTATTTTTTTCATTATTATTTTTGATTTATTTTACCTTACTTTCTTGACCCCAAGGTTTCACTGGCCTTGCCATTGCACCCTGGTAACCACTATAATTTCACAATGCTGACATTTTGGTGATTTCATACCTACTTTTTGGCATCTTGAGACAACAGACAGCTTTATTGGCACCGCTAGGCATCGCCAAGGTCTGATTGACATTTTCCTACATAGAAAAAATTGTTGGCTATTATTTACTTACCCAGTTTGCTGCTTTGGCGACCCAAGGGTCACCAATGGCGACTTTGCTTACAATTTATTATATATACTGTACTTATACTCTGCAAATAACAAGTTACCTTCACCCTTTATCTCTTATACTTGGGCTTCAGAGCTCAATTTCATCTCTCTTGAAGTCTACTCCTGTACAGTGCTTTGTTTTGCCACTGGGAGTTTGCCAGTGTCTTAGTTCTCTATGCACCTTGCACCTATGGCAGGCATCTAGCACTTGGCGTGTATGCTAAGCATTATCTTACCACTCCCTTACCGCTGCCTTCTACTAACTCGTCTTCTGGGGCCCTGCCCAGCTCACCTCCACTAATCCAC
The DNA here is from genome assembly GCA_017657225.1 of Termitomyces sp. T69sscA. Lineage (NCBI taxonomy): Eukaryota > Fungi > Basidiomycota > Agaricomycetes > Agaricales > Lyophyllaceae > Termitomyces > Termitomyces sp. T69sscA. Next base: position 18,435 of record JAGGAQ010000247.1, on the reverse strand, counting down.
TAATGAGCCCAATGCTATTAGCCTTGTGATTGCCTATCCAGACACCACTTGGTCCAATTATGGGCATAATCATCGCGCAGTAGACTGAGCCCTCATGGTCAGCAGAACCTGGCACCAGGAACCACAGATCATTGTCAAGTACAAGGGAGCTGGATTGTGATTTAATGATAGGCCTGGCAGTCTGAGAAGATTGAGAGGGGAGGAAAGCTGAGAGATTGTCTGGGGATAGGGCCATTGCATAGAGGTGTGTAGCCAGGGTGGAGAAGACATCAAAATCTAGTCAAAAATTTTGTGCATCTTTGAGATCTAAACCACCAAATTGTTTTCCATAAACTAGAAATTGCAGTCCTTGCCATTGATAGTCCAGACAGCTCATTCCATGTCCCGGCATTTCGAACACTCATTAATGAAATGACCCTGCTCACCATGCAAGATGCATGCCTCTTCATGCCATTGCCACTCATGTGTCTCCTACTCAAAGAAACCAAATAACACGCTGAGAAAAATGTATATACAAAGCTAGGATTACAGAGGATATAAAAGTTCAAAAAATTGGGGCAGTGTGGTCTGACTGCCACCTCTTCTGCCACCTGGGCCACCCTCATCTTCTGCTGCTGCACCAGCTCCCCCTCTGGCACAGCCCTTTCAACTGCAATGCTCTTAACTCTACTGCCTGGTTGTTCACCACCCCCAATGCTACATCCCAATTGCACTGCACTATGTTGTGATCCATCCCAGCCTTCTAAGCCTCCTTCTCCCAATGTGCAACTAACCCCACCAACTTCTTGACCTGCCAGTTCAACATGCAATTCAGGGCTGACATCTCATGGTTGGCCATAACTTGAGGATAAGATCCATATTGTCCTAACACCTCATTCATTCTGGGCATCCTTGTATGCAAAGCTTGATGTGTGGTGTTACCCACAAGGTTACTTGTACCATATCAATTGCGCTCACCATGCATATTGTAGCATATTTGGATGCCAACATGTGCCTTTGATGCGTGTCCTTATATTATGTAAGACAACATCTTGTATTCATAACATATCTAGTCAAATCCAATATTTGGTCTGATTCAGCTACTGCATGAAGCATGCAAGATTGTTCTATCTGTAGCCACCAGCTACATTCTTTTGAATCTTCTGCTATTGGCTTTAGACTAGGCAACACTAGCAGAACATCACACCTGCTAACAACAACAGCAACTACAGAGAGTTGCAGTCTGAGGAGGAGGAGGAGGAAGAAGAGGGCAAAATGCCTGCACAGCGCTTTCAGTGCATTCAACAAAACAAAAAGATTGCCAAGAAATAGGCAAACAAGGCCAAGGCAGCAACTGCTCTAGGGCACCAAGTGCAGAACAACTTCTCTGGCCACATTCCCAACAAATTGGGGGTGAAAACTTGGGGGCCACTCAATATTGAGCAGCTCAACTCGTGTTTCCATGGGGCTATTGGCCCCTGTTGTTATTACTCATACCAGACAAATACTGTGTTTGTTGGCACCAAGGCCAATCAGGTGGCTGCCTTTGAATTCAGTAGTGGCCAGCAGGCCAAGATCCCCAGCACAATGGTCTACAAGTTTGCCCATCATGGATTTCCCAGCATGCCATTTGAGTTGGAATGGCTTCATAAGTACTATGTGAGTCCCCATGTACTGTGTTGTGACTGTGTCGTTGCATACATGTTGCTTACTAAACTCCAGGAGCTCACATGGAAGTGTGATGTGTCCCTGCAGGACCACATAATGAAATTGTTGTGCGATGATCCTGGGTACTAGGATATGGTCAACCCAATGCAAGGACTGGAGGACCTTCTGCTGGTGGAGCATTGCCAAATTCTATTGTGCTTCCTATGCATTAAGCAAGACAGGACTTTTGCTCTGTGCATAATGTGCACACCCAACCCAAACATGCTGTTTGACCTCAAACATCTAGTGTGATATGCACTTATCTTTGGCAGACTAGGAATAGAGAATACCTAAGGCATTGTGGTCGACTATGCCTACCACATGCATTAGTGTACCCTATTTGAGTTTGCTCTCTGTTGGGCCCTCTGTGCCAACAGTGCAGGTAAGACTATGCTGGTCCATCAGCTAGCGCTTGTTATGGCATGGCCAGAATTATATTGTGAGGCAGTGGATGCCTTCAATAAAGTCTATGAAAAACCCTTCAAGGCCCAATGTGGGGCCCAAGTGAGCATTTTGCAAGTTCACATACTGTATGATCAGGTGCAGAACTTCTCTGATGATAACATGCTCCACATCTTACTGTACAGCTGTATCCTGATCAAGTGGGTTGACCACACCTATACCTATGGTGTGGTCTACTTGGAACAGCAGTTCCATCACCCAACAATGTCATTGAACATCTTTTGAGAGGTCGACAATGAGTGTCATGACCCGCTACCGACCCCCGGGACTCAGCCCCGGCCCTGGGACTCCAACCCTCCCAAAACCACCCCCACGACCGCCCCGGGCCCGGACTGCTACCCAGCCAACTCCCCCAGCCATCACCGCCCATTACCGCCCATCACCGCCCATCGCCACCACAGCCACCGCCACTCATGGCATTCCCTGGCCATCACCGCCGTGACCGCCACATCAGCGCCGGGTCTCAGCTATCACACCACATCAGCGCCAGCACCACCCATCACCCCCGGCCCGCGCTGAGACCCCCATCACGCATCATGATCGCGCATCACTGCCACGGACCTCTGCACGCCACGCCCCGCTCCTGCTCCCTCCTCACAGCACCACCACCGCGTGTCTCTGCGCTTCCAGTACGAGACCTCCACGCTGCGCGACATGTCTTAGCCTTGCCCCATCCCGCGCAGCCCCCGGGTCTCATCCCAAGCCCCAGCGCCGCGACCCGCTGCTGGAACCCGGGCCTGATCCCCGGGCCATATGTACTACGTAGTATATAAGGCGCAGAGTAGTAAGTAGGTACTCTAGTCTTGATATTACCGTAACCCGTCTTGTCTGTTGTGTTTTTGTCTCTGTTTTGTTTCTCACATGTCCCGGTCTCAATACTTTTACTTGCTTCTTTTTCTCATCGTACTCGTCTTGTTTTGTCTCCCTGTCTCGTCTCCACTCGTCTCATACTTCTAATCTATCCTCGTTGTTCTCTTTTCTCTTCTCTACTCTAAGTTCTCTCGACTCTCCGTCCCCGGCTCCTCTCTCGACTTAATCGTTTCCATCTTCTGTTATCTTATCTCGACTCTTTCCCCTTTTGGTCATCCAACTTCCCCGGCTCCGCTTCCATCCCCGGGACTCGCTAAGTCCCCGCATCTGACTATCTCTTGATCCCCAGGACTCGCTCGCTCGTCTCATTCTCTTGCACTCCCGGCACTGGCGCCAACCCCCGGCACTCGTCCTTCACCCTCCTCGGCACTCGTCTCACCCACCGGCACTACCGGCACTCTTCCACACACCACCCCCCACCCCGCTTCGGTCTCCTATGCCTCGCGCTCCTCCCGGTGCTCTGTGTTTGTGTACATGGTGCTTAGCCATAAGGTGGTTCGCCCAGTAGACTGAGCCCCCGTGATTAGCAGAACCTGACAATGAGCACTTGGAGCGCCTTGAAGTGTATGGAACACCTGTGGCTATCCCTCAATGGGACAGATGGCATGAGATGAGCGAGGAGGACTATTACCACCTCCTATTCAAGCGTGCTGAAGAGAGTGTGGCTGGACTGCTCCCTGAGGCTATCAGCCTCTACTATTATATTGGGATGGACCCAAATGTGGGTCAGCTCTGGGAACAGATGTCAGCACATAGTACAATGCCTTCTTTTGGGGCTGCAACTGACATCACACTAACCAATTGTGAAATGGTAGACACTACTGCTGCAGGGGGTACCACAACTCCACTGAAGAAGGACTCTGAGCCCCTCCTCTCTGTGATTAATGTTGCAACTGGAGAGGATGCAAAGACAATGAACATGGGTGGAGATCCACCAAGCATGTAGAATGGGCTAAAAAGCCCTTGTTAATGTTATATAGTCAAGGTAAAATGTCGAGTTATACACTCAAAATGTTTTACTAACATGTGTCATGCTTTGCAGCATGTAGATCATTTAATCATGTAGTATATGTATACCATGTAATATAAAGCGTCATTCAACGCCAAATTCTAGAGTTTATCATGCACTGTTGGTGCTTGTAAGCACAAAGTGCATCAGTTCAAGCAGTAGTACCCAATCAGGTACATTGAACAAATAGAGTGAGCTTATATCGAGAAGCATATCTGCTCAAATGGAAATCTATTGTCGCCTACCACAATGCAGAGATCAAAAATTGATTATGACTACAATCACAGTCATGAGACAAAAGCCCTGCATAACACCAGGATGAGTGTACTGGGTGTAGACTATACAATGGCTAAAGAGGGGGTGTGTAACCTGCAAGGTTACCTGTACCATATCAATTGCACTCACTGCACATATTGTAGCATATTTGGACACTGACACACACCTGCAATGTGTGTCCTTAGATTATGTTAGACAACATCTTGTATTCATAATGTATCTAGTCAAATCCAATATTCAGTCTGATTCAGCTACTGCGTGAAGCATGCAAGATTGTTCTATCTGTAGCCACCAGCAACAGAGAGTGATGATAGGTTGTTTCTTCAAGCTCCACAATACAGCACCAAAACCAATGAAAAAGAAAAAAGCCAATATAAAATGATGGTGGAGATGGAATGCCTAATCAGCATCTGAGTAGCCTGAGATCTCAGTGTCTTTACTTCTAAGAACTAGTTTCATTGATTTTTACATTAGTATACATAGTATATGTGTAAATATATATATCTTACCTTCCTTCATAGCATACTGATTTTTGCTTTAATTATAGAAAACAATTGGCTGCTCTTGGAATCAAGCATCAAATTGTCTGTAACTGTCATATATTTGTAGTAGTTATTGTTGGAATAATGACACCAGAAAGTAGATATTTTACTTTCACTCATCATTTGGCTTACAATTAGTAAGACACTTGTACAAAAGTAGTCTTTATGTAAGAATGAGCCCTTGTGCAATTGTGAGGGTCACTGCTATCCCAAGTGAGCATGAAGACCTGCACATTTAAACAGTTATTGTTTGACAACAATCCCTAAGGCATCAGTCTCATCCTTTTATGGTGGTGAACATTGTCATAGCAGTTGTTATGGTGTATCTCATCACAAGAAAGAGTCCTTTTGCCAGGCATCTATACTGATTCCACTTGGTGAAAGGCTGTCAGTAAATGGCCTCACTACAACCCTAACAGACAGGATGTAATATACTTTGTTTGTGAGTAGTTATAATCATAAAATAAATAAGATTTATCTAAAAGCTCATCTTCATTTGCCAATAGTTAGGATAAGCAAACAAAGGTGAGAAATAGAACCTCATGAGGTGGCCATCACATGAGTGTGCCACAGCTGTGATGCAAATGTGAGATTTGCATCTGTGAATGTTGCAAGTTGCCACCAGCAGGCTTACACTTTGCTGATTGAAAATCAAAATTTAGCTTTATACAGAACTAAATATATTACACACTCCAAGCAATTCTATATGTTGGATGCTTCAGCTGGTTCAATCTACCCCAGCACTCTATTAGCCAACTTGAATGCTTGGTAATTTGTGAGAGGACCTGACAATGCCACATGGCTTCTAGAAAGGATACAGTTGTCCAAGTCCAACTTCAGACCAATAACAGTAAACCACAAAGCCCCAAACTGGTTGGTGACATAGAAATTTAAAATCAACTTCTCTTGCATCATGATTATCTTTGTTATATGTGGTAGACATCAGCAAAAAGCCATACATTAGTATGAGACAGATAGCAAGTGACCAAAAAGTTTTTTAGGGTTAAATAACCTTTCTTTGTATAAGAGTCATAACCTTCTACAAAATTACCATTACTGTTATCTGCCAAGTTATGCAAATGTTTGGCCATTTATTTTCTGTAGCTCAATCTTGTCCATCTATGACCTTTGTACTTTGCAATCCACTAGCAATTGGTCTTCTCTATAGTTCTGTACTTTTATTTTGTGGATAAACTCAGTGGATATATTGTCAGCCAATGGCTGGCCAAGTATGGCATACCAAAATTGCTCTAGGTGTGCAACCAAAAGTCATGCATTGTCATGACTCAAATTGAGACTCCTCCTCACAAAATGATGCACACAGCAAGATATTGTAACCATCTCAGCAATAAGACTCAAATCATAGTCTACTACTGCACTTCCACACTCTTCTTTCCCTGGAACTCCTTTTTCTGCCCCTTTGGCTCTAGTACAATATCCTATCAATCATGTTTGTGCTTATACTTCAGGTCTCCCTGGTCCTTCTTGCCCAATGAGCAGTACTCATTACAATTCTTTACTACAAGAATTGTTCTCAATAATATATTCATTTTTCATCCTAACTTAGCACTAAGAGTTGAAACCTTGAACCTTCATACAGATGTTGAACATATAATATTCTTATGGACATGATGTCTGAAAAAGCAGATCTGCCTCTCACCAAGTCTCCCCTGCCATGGAACTCATCCATGCAGAAGTCCAGTGCATCAGAGACAGATGCATTTGTGGAACTCGCGATGCTCATTCCACAGCCAACCATAGTCTGGATGTCAGCTGACATGACCCTCTTTATCTCTGCTGACAGAGCTATCAAGCAGTATTCTGTGGCCTCAGGTCAGCCCCGGACCCTCAACCTCATTATCCATCACATCCAATATGCAATGTGCAATATACAATAGCATCAAGGGCCTCACATCACTTTGAAATCTGTTGAGTGGAGAGGTTGTTGCAAAGTTTGAAAGTTATGTCCAATCTACTGATGATGCTGAGCCTTATCTGTCTTCCATTCTTTCTCCTTTTTTTTTTATTTCTGATTCATGATGCAGCATAGTCAGTGTTGCTGCACCCCAAAGGCAAGACATACTAAAATGAGGGTGATACAAGTAATAAACAGGCCAAAAACTGTAGGCCATGACAAAAACATTGAAAACTATAGACAAAAAATGTACCTTGTAATAAACCAATGACTCCACATGAATGGCAGCACAGAGATGTTGACTAGACAACAAAGACATCAAGAGCTAGTCTTGATGGCAAAGGCAACAGCCAAGTGATGAGATCATGGACCTATCATGACATCATGATCTCAACAATTTCCAGACAGGTGGCTGTGCCCAATGATGGCAGCCATCACAGATCACTGATTGTTAGGAGACTTCCACTTAACTTTTATTTTTGGCACTCCTCCTACACCACTCTCAGGACCTCCAGGGCTTGCTCTAGACCCCTGGAACTTCCTGCACTCCCTGTTCAAGCATTATCCAAAATCAAGGTTAGCTCCAGTCACTTGTACAGTCATTCTCATGCCTCTGCTGCCCACTGATGCACTGCACCAAGCAGCAGGGATCCTTGGACTTGTTCTCTTTGGATTTCCCTCTGCTAGGTGATTAGTTACTATTGTATCATTGATTATCATGTCTAATATAACTTCAGATTTTCCTCTGCTAGTTGTGTGATTGAGCCGCAACTCCCAGAGGTCACCCTTACACTGATTCATGATGACATTTGGATAGCTTTAATTTACTTTGAATTGCATTTGGTTATTTGAATTCCACTCAATGTGACTAAAAACTATTTCAAAACAAATAAACCATATTATTTCATTGACTAAAAGTGTGCGTATGTGTAACTGAGCCCAACACAACCTTTCATAAATAAGGCTGAGTGTAAATCTGATCAGTTAATCACTCTGTTAAGGTTAAATTGAGCATGATTTTGCATCAATACACATCCCCAGCAGCTCCAGGCATGTCCATATCCGCTTTGCCCACACAGAAAACTTTGGTGCATGCCTGTCTATACTCTCCTATGACCGCCACAAATTTGGCATGTACTGCTCACATGTGCATTTCTCCTCTTCCATGTTTTCCTGGAATAACATGCACCCAATGGAGCCTCAACAGGCACAAACTCACACTCTCCTCTAAGACAGTCTACATCTTCAATCTTGAGGTGTCTGCCCTTGCGACAACTTACACATCCCTCTGCCACAGGTGTCACAGTTGCCTCCTTTGCTGACCACATGTTCTGGGTCTTCAGCACTGACATATCACCCAATGGTCGCTTTGGCCTCTCTGGGTGTATACACCCTTCTCCCTCTGTCTCTCCCTCTCTTTGTCTTTCCACACATCCCTCTTTCTTTATCCTGTCTTGTCATCCCCAGAGGGTGACTTGTGAAACGCAACACTCACCAATTAACGGTTCTTGAGGTACTCAAGCAGCACAGGCAGCCCCTCACTCTCAACACCATAATTCTTAACAACAACATAGGTGCATCCAATGATCTTGCAGTGATTGCCCTTGCAGCCCACATGCAGGGCCATTGTGGATGAGTGTGTTCTTCAGAACTTGCTATCAACAATGCATGAGTATGTGCGCATGTGGGAGAACAAAACACTGACCTAAAGAGCATCCTTAACAGAGAGCTTGCCTGTCTGCTTTTGTTGATGCAAGGAAAAAATAAAGTTTGTGAAACACTGTTAAGCTTGTCAGTTTAGGCAAGAGTGGGTTGGAGTTGCCCATGGTTAAATCCTGTGGGGACCAACTCTCCTTTCACCTGCACTGCTGAGGCTGAAACATGTTTTCCTTGGAAAAAGTGATAAAGAAAGCTGTCATGCTATTTCCACATCATTTTTTGATGGGAAATATGTAAGCAGCTTCTTGTAGTAAAAGTCAGCAAATTATATACATTAATCCAAACTGTTTCCTGCAATGGAATGATTTCTCTTTACCATCAAAAACAGCATAGAAATTTTTCTGATATTTCATTACATATTTCTTTAGAAAAAATAAACCATGCATCAAAAGACAGAACCTTTTTCTTTCTAGGTTTTTTCTTAGATAAATTTATCCTTTTTCTTGAAGAAGAAGTGCTTGAATGAAATGGGGAGATAGGTCTCAGAACAGCCAATGGGAGATAATAGAGATGTAATAGTTTGATTTTGACAGTCATGTCACAAGTTTCAATTCTCATTTATAGAAGAAGGATAAAATTTTCTAAGAAAAAATCTAGAAAGAAAAAGGTTCTGTCTTTTAATGCATCTTTTGAAGTACAGTTAAAATATCTTTTCTAAAAGAAATATGTAATGGAATATTAGAAAATTTCTATGCTGTTTCTGATGGTAAAGAGATATCATTTCATTTGCAGGAAATAGTTTGGATGAATGTATATAATTTTCTGACTTTTACTACAAGAAGTTGCTTACATATTTTCCATCAAAAAATGACATGGAAGTAACATGACAGCTTTCTTCATCGCTTTTTCCAAGGGAAACATGTTCCAGCCTCAGCAGTGCCGTCACATTAGCACATGTGACCCTGGCCACTGGCCACTTTCCCTTTTTCCTTTGTCTCCATTGTTTCAACCAGTATATTAGAACCTGCTACACTGCTGACACCAGAACCTGTCTTCACCAGAAAAAGTAGGAAAGAAATGTGTCATGCCATTTTTTGTGTACATATTTCTGATGGGAAAGGGGTTGAGACAATGAAAAATGCCTTTTTCTCATGCAAAAAGTTGCCAAAGAAATGGTATAACACATTTCTTTGTTGCTTTTTCCAGTGGAAACAGGTTCTGGTGCCAGCAGTGCTAGCCCCTTGTGAATCCTTCATCGTCTCACACTGCGCTCGCAGCGCCATCGATCAGTTACTTATCGTGACACGCGTCTTATCTACCCACCGTTCCTATTCATTCCATTCATTCTACTTATTCACTTACGTATACTACTCGCTAGTCCCTGATAGTTAGCTTGAGACTCGGCCCCTCTCTCTCTCTCAAGAGGGAAAAACTGATTCTCGAGAACTAGTCTAGGACTCAAGAAATCGTATCGTTTCTTTCCCGCAAGCACTCGCGCCGTACCATTGAAGATTCCTTCACCCATCAGATTCTTTCATTCAAATCTCTTTTATTTCTCACGTTACACTTACTCACACTCATTCTCGGCAGCCTCGAATTAAGCATTTTCAGGTTCCGCTCGGACGGATCCGAGGGCCAACGGCGATCAAATTTCTGGTGATTCTTGAGGACGATACGATATTCTCATCCTTGATACTATCTTCATACGCAGCTTGTGCGGCAGGTCTGATTTAGATCTTACAATTCTCGCTCATACATGGGCTGACAGGTTACGAATCTCCCTGCAAAAGATGCTCTAAAGGAAACTTGAGACTTCCTGCAAATCCAGGAGCCCTACCTGAAGAGTGAGATTGGCTAAGGATTTCACTTGATGACAGTATGCGGGACGCGACCAGTAGAGATATCTCATGAGACTAAAATTTCCTCATCAAGGCTCTCAGGTACACGTTTCAGATCTGCTATTTTGTGTCGAAAGGGATGATAGATCACGTAGTCGCTAATATAGGCCCTCATTTTCACATATCAAGCATCCCATAGACAGACACGCGTGTCATATCATAATAAATGACCGGCCAAATGAATTCCACGGCTACCGACAATCCTTTCGTCCTTAACTTACAGTATATCTATGGTTATAATCTCATTGGAGGGTTCTTGTCAAGCGCTGCATGGGGCGTATCATGTCTTCAACTGTGCGTCATCTAATATTCACAATATCTGGATAATTCTCATTCTCATTAGATTCATATTCTACATGAAGTGTGTCCTCAAGAGTCGAGAGTATGCCTGACTTGACTATGATTAGCTCGGAACACGATCCGGCATTATTAAAGATTATGGTATGTCACTTATCTGTTTTACCAATTGCCCTACTCATCCATTTGGAAATGAACTAGCTTTTCTTCCTTTGGCATGTTTAATTCAACATCCGTTGCGGACATCATCATCATACTTGGGATGTCTAGGGTTCTTGACACAGCTAACGAGATTTTAATCCTCAAATCGAGTTAGTAGCCATTTTGATTTTCGATATGTCGCTGATCTGGTCAAAAGATTGGCTAGTATTGATTCTGCAGTATGGAAGAATTGAAAATCTCCTTCAAACCGTGCCGCAAGTCTTTTCATCTTGGGGGTAAGATGGCCTTCTCAATGTTGGTTTTAGGGAATTGTTGCACCACGTATGGGTAGAGGCAAGTCAATGGTTACCAACAAATTACTTTGCCCAAATCTGAATTGGAGACACAGTTCGTCTTGACCTTGGCCGTTCAGCTTTATTTCATCCATCGTATCTACACTGGGTCAAAGTTCTCACCCTTGGTACTTATATCTATATTCAATCATCTATTACTAGTGTCGATGAACATGCTTCGAGAGATAAAGTTAAAATTGGTTTTAGGTGTCATAGCCTTGCTAGTATGTCGACGTTTATCGCAAAGGTACCAAACCTGACTATAATTTGCTAGACATTGCTAGCTGTAGGACAGATAGGTCAGTCTCACCTATCCGTGTGTCCCCCATGATTTTACGCCCACATCATCACATAGTGTTGATAATTTGTACGTATTGTTGTTGTAATCTTTTCCTCGTTTGTCCTTTACTGATCTTTACATCAGTATACATAGTATATGTGTAATTCTATCTTACCTTCCTTCATAGCATACTGATTTTTGCTTCAGTTATGGAAAACCATTGGCTGCTCTCGGAATCAAGCGTCAAATTGTCTGCAACTGTCACACATTTGTAGTAGTTATTGACTGACAACTCCTAGGACATCAATCTCACAACTCGCATACTCTCTATGGGTGTGGACATTGGCATAGCAGTTGTTATGTTGTACCTCATCAAAAGAAAGAGTCATTTCGCCAGGCATCTATCCTGATTCCACTTAGCTGATTGAAAATTAAAATTTAACCTTGTACAGAACTAAACGTATGATCTCGCGTTTGATGATTGTCATAGTCAGTAGCGGATCATTTACAGCCGCTCTCTCTGTTATCATGCTGGTATTGGTGCGCTTCCTTCTTCAGTCTATCTGATCGAGACTGCTTGCCTCACTGTCGGTTTTATAGACTGTGGTATATCCACACTCCCAACAATTCATCATGTTCGATTCACCAGTTGGTTCGATCTACTTCAGCACCCTATTAGCCAACTTGAACTCTCGCAATTTTGTGAGAGGACCCGATAATGCCAACATGGTTTCTAGCAAGGATACAATTGTCAGATTCCAACTTCAGATCGACGACAGTGAACCACAAAACCCCAAACCAATTGCTAATATCCTTCCCTTAGAGAATCAACATCCGATTTCTCTTGCACCATAATCACTTTATTGTATGTATGGTAGCTGGCATCAGCAAAAGGGCGATCCAAATACATGGCCATAGTTTCCAAGCTCCGCGCGGATAGCCGATAGTTCGGTCGAACCCTGTGCCGAGTCCCGAGCGACGCGGCGTTGAAACTGTGACAGAGTTTCACTTTTGTGCACATTTTCGGCTGATTGTGGCAGTAATCTATCTTGTCCGACTCATAGGGTACTCCGAACATCAGGGGATGCGTAGTAATGGATGGGAATGGAAAACAAACTTCACACTGGGATTCAAAACAAAGAGACTTAAATTTTTAACTCCGACATTGAGTACTCTTGTTTTGTTTCCTTCCATTGAGCAAACCTGCCTAATGACCTGCCTACTGCATACTCTTGCTGCCCTTTCTCTGCCTTCGCTCTGCCTTCCCTGTCCTGCCCTGTCCTGCCTCCGCCTACATGTACTGCCTTTTCCAGATGCCCAATCAGACAGTTTTTCCGTATTCAATAACTGGGATGGATTGAGGCCGGTTTGGCAGAGAAAAATCCGACAATGTATCGATGGTGGCTGGACCATTCAATCTTCTGATCTCAGTGATTAGTTGTAGATGATGTATCGCCTTGAGTATGACATCGCACCTTACCATCATGCAATATTCCCAACCTTGGCACGACATCCACATGCAGCCCGCGGTGCAGTTCTGATTCAGACCTTACTACTTCTCCTTCAGACATGGGCCGACGAGTTACGAACCCTCCCACAAATGATGTTACAGAGGCAACTTGAGAGTTCCTGAAAGTCTGAGAGCTCTTCGTGAACATTGGTAAAAATTTCACTTCATGACATAATGTGGGACACGACGAAAATGAAGGGCTTAAATTAGCGGCTACATGATCTATCACCCCTTCAACACAGATCTGAAATGTGTACATGACAATCTTGATATGGAGATTTGATTCTCATCAGCCATCTCTACTGACATATAAAGCATCTCACAGACAGACATGGGTGTCTTATCGTTAGAAATGGCCAGCCAAATCAATGCCACGGTTATAGACAATCCTTTCGTCCTCAATATTCAATCTACCTTTGGTTATAGTCTCATTGGAGGGTTCTTGTCAAGCGCTGCATGGGGCGTATCATGTCTTCAACTGTACGTCATCTAATATCCGTAAAATCTGGCTAATTGTCACTGTCACCAGATTCATATTCTACATGAAGTGTGTCGTCAACTATCGAGAGTATGCCTGACCTGACAATGACTAGCTCGGAACATGATTCAACATTATTAAAGACTATGGTATGTTACTCATTTGTTTTACTGATTGTCTTTTCTCATCCCTTTGGGAATAAACTAGCTCTTTTTCCTTTGGTATTTTTAATTCAAAGATCCCTCGCCGACACCATCACTAAGGATTTTCTAGGGTGGTCGAAACAGCTAACCAGATTTTGATCATAAAATCAAGTTAGTAGTCATGCTGCTTTTCTGAACTGCGCTGATCAGGTGAATAGACTGGCTAGTATTGATTCTGCAGTATGGAAGAATCGAAAACCTCGGTAAAATCGTGCCGTAAGTCTTCTAGGCTTGGACCTGGTGATACGGTTTTTCCAATGTAGATTTTAGGGAATCGGTGCACCACACATGGCTTGAGGTAAGTCAATGGGTATCAAAAGATTTTTCAAATCTGATTGGAGCCACAGGGCATCATAGCATTGGCTGTTCAGTTATATTTTATTCATCGTATCTACAGATGTGGGTAAAAATATTCTGTTCTGAGTACTTATATATTCAATCACCTATTACTAGTGTCAAAGACCATGCTTCGAGAGACGAAGTTAAAATTGGTCTTCGGACTCATGGCCTTGCTAGTATGTCGACGTTTTCCACAAAGGCACCAAACCTGACATATCTGTTAGACATTGCTAGCTGTAGGAGAGATAGGTCAGTCTTACCTGTCAGTGTGTCCTCCGTTACTCAGGGCTAACATCATCACATAGTGTGCATTACTTGTATGCATTGCTGCGATCTTTTCCTCATTTGACCTTTACTGACCCCTTACCTTAGTATTTGTAGTATATATGTAATTCTATCTTACCTTCTTTTCATAGCACACTTAATTTTGCTTTAGTTATGGACAATCAATTGCTGTTCTTGGACACCAGCGTCAAATTGTCTGTAACGTTATATATTTGTGGTACTTATTGACTGACAACAAATTTTAGGCAATTAATGTCGCAATTCGCGCACTCTCTATGGTCATAGACATTGGCATAGCAGTTGTTATGGTGTACCTCCTTACAGGGAAGAGTTATTTCGCCAGGTATTGATGTTTATTTCACTTCCAGCAGTTGTTCTAAAATCAAAATTGAAAAATTGACTGCGCAGAACGAAACGTATGATCTCGCGTTTGATGATTGTCATAGTCGGTAGTGGATCATTCACAGCCGTTCTCTCTGTCATTACGCTCGTATTGGTGTGTTTCGTTGTTCAATATTTCTGATCGAGACTGCTTTCCTCACGTCGGTTCCACAGACCGTGGTACATCCACACTCCGAACAATTCTATATGTTGGATGCTCCAGTCGGTTCGATCTACCTAAGCACTCTATTAGCCAACTTGAATACTCGCCAATTCGTGAGAGGACCTGAAAATGCCAACATGGTTTCAAGCAAGGATACAATTGTCCGAGTCCAACTTGAGACCGATAACAGTCGACCACAAAGCCCCAAAGTGGTTGGTGACATAGAGATTCAAAATCCGACTTCTCTTGCATTATAATTATCTTTATTATATGTGGTAGACATCAGCAAAAAGCCATACATTGGTATGTGACGGATAGCAAGCGACAAAAATGTTTTCTAGGGTTACATAGAACCTTCTTTGTATTAGAGTTGTAACATCATATGAAATTACCATTATATTTATTTTGTTCATTGTTGGCAACTTTACCATGGGCACAAATTCATATAATATTCTTATGGACATTATGTCTGAAAAAGCGGCTGTGCATCTCGCCAAGTCTCCCCTGCCATGGAACTAATCCACGCAGAAATCCGGCGCGTCAGAGGCAGATGCATTTGTTGAACCCGCGATGCTCATCCCACAGCCAGCCGTTCATTCAAAAGACCGACACATACAAACCGAGGGGGGAATTCGCAAGCGCCGCCGCACCGCCAACAAGCACTGCGCAGAGTGAAACGAGCAGTGTGATTATATTGACTGGAGACTCAAAAGGCTACCAGAAAACTGTCGAATCAGTACAGAACCAATGTTTTAGGCCATGGATCCACGGGTCGGCCAGTCGAGAAGAGACGGGAAAGAGTAGATGGATCGAGAAACTGTCCGAACATCTATGGCTTCCGGATACTGGGTAACGTATTCGTTGTTCATAGCATACGTGTTCTTTTTATACCATTTTGATGTTCTATTGTTATTCCGATCCCTCTCTGCATCAGCTGGGGAAACCCTCCCCTAAAAACGACCAGCGGAGGTTTCAAAATCGTCGCCAAACCTTATCCCCATCTCTGCGTTTTCAAGGTCCGCTCAGACATAGCTCGGCCGAGTTGAGACTCCGCCGGACAATCCCGTCATACCTCTCGCCATGGTGAGTGCAGCATCCCCGAGCGATGCAGCGTTGAAACTGTGACAGAGCCTTGCCTTTGTGCACGCGCACGACTGCTCCGAACGTAGGTTAGGGTTTCTCCCCTGACCGCCAGCTCACCGTCCCACGCCGCAGCGCACACCGACGCCGTCTGGGGCGTAGCCTGGACGTCGGCCGACACGACCCTCTCTATCTCTGCCGACGGTGCTGTCAAGCAGTGGTCTGCGGCCTCAGGCCAGCCCCAGACCCCCAACTCCCCATTTCCACCACCGCACACGCTTGGACTCGTCTCGTTATCTGTCGCGCCGGACGCGCGATGCGCGATATACAATAGCGTCGAGGGCCTCACGTCACTTTGGGATCTGACGAGTGGAGAGGTCACTGCAAAGTTTGAAAGCTACGTCCGATCGACTGATGATGCTGAGCCTTGTCTGTCTTCCATCATTCTCCTTTTTTTTTATTTCTGATTCGTGACGCAGCGTGGTCGGTGTCGCTGCACCCCAACGGCGAGACATACGCGTCTTCCGGCGGCTCCGGGCACGTCCACATCCGCTCTGCCCACGCAGAAAACTTTGGCGCACGCCTGTCCACGCTCTCCTCTGGCCGCCACAAATTCGGCATGTACTGCTCGCACGTGTGTCTCCCCTGTTCTCCTGTTTTCCTGGAATGACACGAACCCAACAGAGCCCCGACGGGCGCAAACTCGCGCTCTCCTCCGAGACAGGGCAGATCTACGTCTTCGATCTCGAGGCGTCCGCCCTTGCGGCGACTTACACATCCCACGCAATGACCGTCCGCGCCCTCGCCTGGTCCCCGGACTCTAGCGTGCGTCTCTCTCCTTTTTCGCGCTCTTAATAACCTAACACGCACCCGGCGTGCCTACAGCTCCTCCTCAGCGCCTCAGACGACAAACGCCTTGTCCTCCACGACGTCCGCTCTGCCCCAGGTGGCACAGTCGCTTCCTTCACTGGCCACGCGTCCTGGGTCCTCAGCGCCGACATATCACCCGATGGCCGCTTCGGCCTCTCTGGGTGCGTACCTCCTTCTCCCTGTCTTTCCTTCTCTTTGTCTCTCATACATCCCTCTCCCTCTTTCTTTATCTTTCTTAATATACACAACCTCCGACCACGCTAACCCCCCACCCTGCACACAGCTCCGCAGACAAAACGATAAAAGTATGGGACATCGCGGCGCGCGCGGCTGTCGCGACGGTGCAGGACACGGGCGAGGTGTGGGGCGTGTCGTGGCGCCCCCGGATCGCCGGTAGTGCTGGTGGTGGCGCGTTCGTGAGTGCAGGGGAGGACGGGGTCGTGCGGTGGTGGCGCGGGGCTGGTGCTGGTGCTGCTTAGGTTTCTTCCTTTTGTTCTTGGCAATTCTTTGTTTCGGCTGTAAACCACATGACATGGAGCGTAAAGTGCCGACCCCTCCACCCCCTCCCCGCCTACTTACATTGTATCCAACTGACCATCATAAAAAAGTTTTCCGCCGGGGGTGGAGCGGTGGGATACCAAAGAATGAGTGCTGTGGTCGTTGGAAGAGATAAAGGTCGCGCGTCGTATACAAGTCGAGTACGGGGTGGGTCCTCATTGGAATCAACTTCACCCTTTGTGATTGTTCAGTAATTGTGCAAGTGAAGCTGATTGTATACATATAACCAACATAATCTCTGACGGCCGGCGTTCATTGCATCCCTCAGAATTTGTTGATGTTCTCTCTGTTGAAATCACGCAAGTTGAACAGCATCGAAATTCCAGGTTTGCCTCACGCGGACTGATAAAGAGGCCTAGAGGCAAACGGATGTTTTAGTTACATACAATGAAACTACTTATATAGTGCAATCCAGTTGCTACGAAAACCCAGATTCACAAACAAAGTCATTTTCCAACACGATAGTGACAGCGGCGCGACAGGTGGAGCATCGGGACCGCTCGCCAACCTGAGTCAGTATTCCAACACTCTCCCGTTCGGGGATCCTATACTTACTCTTTGTTATCATCGTCAGAACTCGCGACGAACCCTGCTCGAACCTGTAGCTCGATCCATTTACATGAGATAGGGGTTATTGGACCTATCAATCACGTGATCTGTTACTTGATGTGGGGCCCAACACCCAAGAGGTGTCGGATCGGCTGATTTTGGACATTGAATCTTGTTCCCAATTTGGTAGCGGCTGTTTCCGAAATTAATGACTGTCATCCGGCTTTGATCCGGTTGCTGTCGGCCAAGTGTCGGCATCAATCAAAATTGAAAGTCAGAATTGTCACCGTATGATAGACTAGTTAACACAAAAGTATACACATATATTGTCAATTACCAGAAAGTATCACTATTCCAAGATGTTGTTGAAGATGTTGGGTACTGAGGAGCAGGCAAAGAGATAGGTATAAGCTGGGGATGTGGAGACTGCACTGGCATATGCCGAGATCGATGAGGAGAGTCACCATGAGAATCATGAATTTGTGGGAGATGTGTTGAACGGCGCAAGTCAGATGCATTGATTCTGGAGATAGAATGCCCAACCAGTTCATCAGGTATCCCAAGCCTTATCTCCTCCTCATGAGTGATAGAGATTTTACTAGAAAAACTCTCAACCTCAGAGGGGGGATTA
>JAGGAQ010000246.1:0-27190 GCA_017657225.1 Termitomyces sp. T69sscA | reverse complement strand
TCAATCATTTACCTGATAAACTTATTTTCCTTTCCTTGTTTTATAAGTCAGCTCATTGGATATAATTATTTATTATTCATATTGTAATCTAATCCATAATCCATAAGAGTCGGGGATGGCGCTTGCTGCCGCTACGATAGAATATAGGGAAGACTGGTTGAAACCCTGAATATCGATCTCCACCAGGAAGGTGCTGCTCTGTCCTGCAATATGTCCCGTAAGTGTGGTAACTTTGTTCTTACGTGGCTGAGGCAAGTTCGGGTCCTTTTGTTCGAATCTTGCGTGGTTTCTCGTTGATGTTTGTTGAGGAGGACCTGGAAGATGTATATCATAGGGGCATATCAATGTGTCTCGTATATGTCATGTGACTTTCACGACACCAGCATTTTCGAGTTTTACCTTTGTGGTTTTGTAGCACGTCATGGCTCTCTCCCAAGCTGCAAGCCGTCTTCTCAGTGAGTTCTCCCTCGATATAAAGTACTAATCTTAGTCCGCCTTCAGTCCCTATTGGTGTGGCAGCTGCTGTTCTACAAGCCAGCCTCTATGATGTTCCTGGAGGTTACCAAGCTGTCATGTTCGATCGTTTCTCTGGCGTTAAAGAAAAGGTGAGCTTTCATCCAAGAGTAACCTTCCAGATATTTTGGACTTCTTCTTTCCTAGGCCACTGGTGAAGGAACCCACTTCTTGGTTCCTTGGCTCCAACGTGCAATTCTGTACGACTGTCGTATCAAGCCTCGGGTGATTTTTGCCATGTGCATTCGCCTATCCTCGTCTAATGCTTGTTTCAGAACATCTCTACAACTACAGGATCCAAAGACTTGCAGATGGTCACACTTACTCTCCGTGTCCTGTCCCGGCCAGATATAAACCATCTCCCGAGAATCTACCAGAGCCTCGGTTTGGATTATGACGAGAGAGTCTTGCCATCCATCGGAAATGAGGTCTTAAAAAGTATTGTAGCGCAATTCGATGCGGCCGAGCTAATTACACAGCGCGAAGTGGTGTGTCCTTCCTCCATTCACTCTCGTCAATTACTGAAGGCCGGCCAGGTCTCGTCAAGAATACGAGCCGACCTTCTTCAACGAGCAGGGGAATTCAATATCAAGCTCGAGGACGTGTCTATCACCCACCTGACGTTTGGCCAGGTCTGATATTCTTGAAAATACTTCACAACAGCATTCTTAGTTAATGACAGGAATTCACGCAAGCCGTTGAAGCCAAGCAAATAGCCCAACAAGGTTCGTACATCTTTCTCGATTCCTGAAGTCTGAATGTTCATTCTCACCAGATGCGGAGCGGGCCAAATTCGTCGTTGAAAAGGTGAAAACAATCTGCCTTTCTACTCGCATGCTCTAACTTTTTTAAAGGCCGAACAAGAGCGTCAAGCTGCCGTCATCCGTGCCGAAGGTGAGGCCGAAGCAGCGGCTACAATTTCCAAAGCCCTCGAGAAGGCAGGTGAGGCATTCGTGGCGTTCAGAAAAATTGAGGCGAGCAAAGCGATCGCGCAATCACTTGCGAAGAACCCGAATGTAACTTACATCCCCAGTGGAGGAGGAAACGTGTTGTTGAATGTGCCGACGAACAAGTAGATTTAATATACTCAATATGTTCCCTTCAAATCATTTGTCTCATGAATGATATAATAAGAGCTTGTACCGAATTAGGCAATAAAAAAACTCCCACGACCGCACTAGTTACTCCTTGCTCTTGACTGTCATCTGGTCTCTAAGTATCTCGTCTCCTCTTTCCTTTCTTCCTCTCTCCTCTCTCCTCTCCTCTCTCGTCTCTGTCTTTCTCTCTCTGGGACTCGTATATCATATACTGTTTGTTGTTAACAGCTTCGTACGTATCCCACTTAGAATCGTGATCGATATACACTCAACACTTTCCCCTAAGGTCTCATTTTCCATTATCTTTTGAAATCATGAATCCAATGGGTATGGGAGGACCGGCTGAGGCTCCGGTGAGTTTTGATCATCCTATCTGGTTGCCATGGAGCTGATTTTTACTCTGCGACTGTTCCACCCTGTGTTGCACAACCTGTTTTTTTGGTCGTAGAGGCGTGCTCATCTTTATGTGGGAAACCTGAGCCCCCGAGTTACCGAGTACATGCTAACCGAGATCTTTGCCGTTGCTGGACCTGTGCAACATGTAAAAATTATTCCCGACCGCAACTACCAACATGGAGGTCTCAATTACGGCTTCGTCGAGTATATCGACATGCGTGCTGCTGAGACAGCCCTGCAGACGCTCAACGGACGCAAAATTTTTGATACGGAAATCCGAGTCAATTGGGCCTATCAGGGCCAACAAAATAAGGAGGACACAACCGGTCATTACCACGTCTTCGTCGGCGACCTCAGCCCTGAAGTTAATGACGAAGTTCTTGCGAAGGCGTTCAGTGCTTTTGGTACGATGTCGGACGCGCGTGTGATGTGGGATATGAACTCTGGAAAATCTCGTGGATATGGGTTCCTGGCATTCCGCGACAAGACCGATGCAGAACAAGCGATTGCTACCATGAACGGTGAATGGCTCGGTTCTCGCGCCATCCGTGTCAACTGGGCCAACCAGAAAACTCAGGGACCCCCTTCTGGGCAACCTGCTGTGGCTTCGCCTCGTCCTGGTGGTGCTGTTAGTGGCAGTGCTCCTGCTCCGATCAATTTTCAAGGAGGACCCCTTTCTTATGAATCGGTAGTGCAACAGACCCCTTCCTACAACACAACGGTCTATGTCGGTAATCTCGTGCCGTACTGCACTCAGGCTGATCTCATTCCCCTCTTCCAATCCATTGGTTATCTCTCTGAAATTCGCATGCAAGCCGATCGTGGTTTTGCCTTCGTCAAGTTAGACACCCACGAGCACGCGGCTATGGCTATCGTCCAGCTTCAAGGCCAGATGGTGCACGGTCGGCCAATCAAGTGCAGCTGGGGTAAGGATAGGGCTGATGGTGGAGCAGTACAGCCTGGTGCACCGATGACGCCTACTGCCGCTCCTGCTGCATACGGACAATTGGTGAGTTGACAGTCTTCAACGTATGTTGTTGTGAATGAACTTTTTCCAGCCGATGTATGGAATGCCTCAACCCAACTCCTATGGACAATATGGCTTCGGTGCTTATGGAGCTTTCCCTGGCCAGGGCGGAAGTGCGCCTGGCGCAGCCGGACCTGGCTCTCCTGGTATGCCGCAGTCCGCTGGCGGCGCCGCTGCAGGCCTTGGTATCACCGCGGGTACCCAGCAACCTGGTGCGGACCCTAACGCTGCCGCTGCCGCCGGACAGGCTGGGCAACCTCAGTGGGGTGCTGCCGATCCGTCTTACTATTCTAACTATTGGGGTGGTATGTAAACTGCCGAGATGTGATTCTACTTGCTGACCGTGTGTATGTTCTCCAGGTTACTATGGACAAGCTGGTCAGCAAGGTGCCGGCGGGGACGCTCAAATGCAAGGGCCTGCCTAAAGTTTTTTGGTCACTTCTTTTCGCTATAAACGTCATCAAGAGCGTCTTTTCATTTGTCCATGTCGCTCCTTAACATTCACTCCAAAATGTTTCTGGTCTTTTTGTTCAATCTGTTCATGTGTATGCAATCAATTTTTACTTGATATTCAATGATTGTATTACGAAAATCAAGTTTCGATGATTCGAAGAAACGTGTGTAACTGAGAAAGCCATATATATAGTCAAGAAATATGTAAGAAAGTCCCCAAGATAAACGAGATCAATCTTCATCAACTATCAACCATTCGGCGTCAGTTCCAGTGGATTCGGTGTCAGAGACGGTAGTCCATCCTTCATTCCACTCGAGTGATCGGGTTCGTGAGCGTCCCCTTTTCCCGATGAATTTGCATCCGACGTATGTGAGCCGGCGTCTGGACCAGGGCGACCTTTAGTGTCGCCTTCAGAACCCTCTCTCCAATTCAGCACAGCTTGGTGCTTTGACCGCATATTCTCGTAGAATTGGTTAGCCTCATTCATTTTGTGGGCTTCAGCCTGTTTGGCATCTAGCCATCGCTGGAGAAGCTTGGCATTGTCCTTGGTGAGAGTCGCATTACGCTCTTCGATCTGTCCGAGTTCCAACTGCAGCGTGCTGATCTCGTCATTAAGGATCTGGTATGGCCTGCATGAGATTGGGGACGTGACAAAACGACATTTGACTAACCTGGATCGTACGATCTTTCTCCGCCATGATTTCGGCATGTTGGTCTACCTTGCGCTTCAGGACGGTGATCTCGTCCTTGGATTTGCGGAGGCTCTCCGAGTCAATCCGCGATACCTCTTCTTTCTCGCGCAAGGTCTCGTTCATGGCTAGGAGACGCTGCGCATTCTGACCCTGAGTCTTGTATACGGTGGCAAGTTCGTCTCGGAGGGATGATATTTGAGACTCGAGAGATTGTATGTACGCGGCGCGAACGGGGTTGCTGGGTGCGATGTCAATAATGTCAATATCCGTGTAATAGTTTTTAATTTCAAAGCGCGTACTCGTCTGTGGCCCCTGGCACCAAGACAGTGGACGAGCTGGGGTTGCTCTTGGTGCTACCAACTGCACGTAAGAGAGAGGCATTGCGTTCCTTGAGAAGCTTGGTCTGCTGGGCCAATCTACGATCTATGTGTGGAAATATTGGTGTTGTGAGTCATGGAAGAGTGCGGTGGCATACACTGTTCTATTATGGACGCATAGGCGGACTCTTGGGCGTTTCTTTCTGTGAGACGGAGGCGTAGTTGTTCCTGCCATGCGGGTTCGGCCATTTGGGCGGCAGCAAACACCTGCAAGGTCGGAGTTTAAACCACGTGTTCTCGCTGAAACCCAACTTGTACGACGACCTCAAGCTCTCATTACAGTCCCAGATACCCTTGGCAATGGGACGGGTTCTTCTCAAGGTTACTCTGTCTATGCATCCCCTTTCGCTCTGCTGACCTCTTGTGTACTACGCAGGTCATCATCCTCGGCGACAGTGGGTGCGTAACTGTCTGCTGTCTACCATTGACTCAGGCCTCGACGCTATGCCAGGGTCGGGAAGACCTCGCTCATGAACCAATATGTCAACAAGCGGTTTAGCAATCAATACAAGGCCACTATCGGTGCCGACTTGTACGCTTTGCCCCACGCTTATGTTGCTGCACACTGACTTTGTGGCCAGCTTGACCAAGGAAGTCATGGTCGATGACAGGCTCGTGACCATGCAGGTATATTTTGTGTTGCTGTGTCTTGTACCATCTCACTGGGCTGCCAGCTGTGGGACACTGCTGGACAGGAACGTTTCCAATCACTGGGTGTGGCATTCTACCGGGGCGCGGACTGCTGTGTGCTCGTGTACGACGTCAACAGTGCCAAGTCGTTTGAGACTCTAGACAGCTGGCGCGACGAGTTCCTTATTCAGGCGAGCCCACACGACCCCGAGAACTTTCCGTTTGTTGTGCTGGGCAACAAGATAGACGTGGAGGAGAACAAACGCCAGGTGGGACCGGACTGGCTGCTTGTGGACGACTCTGACCGCGGCACAGGTTACGCAGAAACGGGCGATGACGTGGTGCCAGTCGAAGGGCAACATCCCGTATTTCGAGACGTCGGCCAAGGAGGCCATCAACGTCGAGCAGGCATTCCAGACGGTTGCGAAGAATGCGCTGCAGCAGGAGGCGGAGTCAGACATGTGGGTGGCCGTGTTGCTTGTGGGTGTGCTCTCTGACGTTGCGCGGCAGGTATGCGGACTACCCGGACCCAATCCAGCTGGACGGGGAGAGCTCGCAAAGCTATGGGTGCAGCTGCTGATAGTATTGTATATAGTTGTTTGTAATGACGTGATAATCTTTGTTCCTTCGTGCAACCATGTCTGCCGTCCACCAGGCTCCCAGCGGCCCTGTCCTCGTCTCCTTTCCCTCTCCAGATGCACTCGTAGACGCCCTCGCCGCCTTTGTCGTCAAGGCCCAGAAGGACTCCCTCGACAAGAAGGGCCGCTTCACCGTCGCCCTCTCCGGCGGTTCCCTCCCAAAGATGCTCGCCGGCCTCGTCGGCAACCCTGCGATCAAATGGGACAAGTGGTATGTCCTCACTCGTTCCCAAACACCCGTCTCACTGCCCACAGGCAAGTCTTCTATGTCGACGAACGCGTCGTTCCTCTTGATCATCCCGACTCCAACTATCTCGCGTCCTTCACCCATCTTTTTTCCAAAGTCCCCATCCCCCCACAAAACATCCATACCATCGACACCACTCTTCTCGACGATCTCGAAGAACTCTCTGATGCCTACGAGAAGGAGCTCATTCGCGAATTCGCACAAAAAGACTCAGCCCGTTTTCCCATCTTCGATCTCATCCTCCTGGGAATGGGTCCTGACGGCCACACTGCCTCCCTGTTCCCCGGCCACGAGCTACTTGCAGAGGAAGATAGATGGGTTGCTTACATCGAGGACTCTCCCAAGCCTCCGCCAAAGAGAATCACATTCACCTACCCAGTCATCAACCACGCCTCGAGAGTCGTCTTTGTGGCTACTGGGAAGGAAAAAGTTGATACCCTCGCCCAAGTCCTTGATCACCCCGAGAACGGCTTACCCTCTGCCCGAGTGAGACCCGCATACCCTGGTCATCTTTATTGGTTTGTCGATGACGCTGCATCGGCCAAGGTCCAGTACCCCCGCACTCAACTCAAGCTGTGAGACAGATACACGAAGCGTTTTTTCTTGCTCATAGCGGATCTGGTCTATGAATGTTTGCGTCCCTATTCCTGCTGATTCTTGCTCTGTACTTTATGTATCAAAGCGAAAGTATTTATGCTACTTATTAGCAAATGATGATTCTTGAGACTTTCCGTCCATGGTCTGGACCTTGAGAGCTGGCGGGCGTCTATCGGCCCGTCAGCGCTGTTCCTACATGGTTCTGTGCCGGGCAGGATTACAACACGCATGATCAACTACATCCTGCTCATCTCACGACAAGGTGGGTCCTTGATCGTCCTGTCAATAACGTTATAGTGTTGCAAGCCGGATACAGGTAAGCTGCGTCTGGCAAAATGGTATATCCCCCTGCCATCCAAATCAAAGGCAAGAATCATCCAAGATGTGACGCGTCTCGTCTGCGCTCGCCGCCCGCGCATGTGCAATGTAATTGAATATAAAGGCACGTCCGACGTCGTTGCTGGTGACCCAGCATTGCGCTAAGAGGATCCTTCGTAATACTCCAGCGGACAAAGTAAGCGCCGGGCCCGGACTTTCTTGTCTTACACCCGGGTCACTCAGTAATCATCGGACTTGATAGGTCGTGTACCGGAAATATGCCTCGCTGTTTTTTATTTGTGCAATCGGAGAACAAGATAACGAATTGCTGACCTTGGAAATAATCCACCGATACGTCGAAATCCTCGACAAGTATTTTGGAAATGTAAGTTCTCAAGGCGTCGACTGGTACTCACCGTGAGTTTACCATATTTCATAGGTTTGTGAATTGGATTTGTGGGTCATCTCGATACTTTGCAGTGCTGCTCTTCATTCTATAATCCACACACAGGATTTTCAATTTTGACAGAGCATACACCGTATGTCGGCAGTCGCATGCCAAGTTTCCCAGTCAGACTCAAGTCACCAGATCTTAAACGAACTAATTGTTGCGGGGGAACTGCATGAATCAAGCAAAGACAAAGTGATAGAAGCAGTCAGTGGAACGACATATTTACACAGTCAGTTCTAAACTGTAAAACAACAGACAGCTTCGATGGAAGTTGGCGAGCAAGACGAAGAGCTTCGAGAAGCGCTGAAAGCGACATTCTTTCAGTAAAGGGCGTGTCATCGCACGCACCGGCCAACTTCTCGCTGTTTGTTCACCTCTATCTATTGTGACTACATATATCTATGATTGTAGCGGGAAGAAGTCATCTTTGAAGTCAAATTTGGCAACTGATGTCCATTCGAGCTGGAGAGGTACCATTAATCAAGTCCTTACAGAATGACAGTATCAGACTCACTGCGTCTTCACAACTTCTTTGCTGCACTCTGGGACTGTGGATAACAACGTATCGTCGATACTTGCCCATAATAACAGGCTGTCTTCTCATGCATCTGAGATCCTTAGATATATCATCTAAGATGCCTGATTCCCGCTCCATTGAACCAAATTTCGCATACTTCTCGTGGAAAGCATCGAGACTTGCTTGAAGTATAGCACGAGGCCCACGTGGCCTATGGGTCCAGTGTCTTTTCACCCATTCTTCTTGCGGGCTGAACGCAGACTGTAGCCCGTAACTCGAAGGAGACGATATGAAGGCAAGTTCTCCTTCATCAATGGCACGTAACAGTCTTGTGTAGGGAAATTTCCCACTAAACCAGATCGTCAATCAATAACATGCATGAAAAAATTACCCAACGCGAATCACCTATCAAAATCTGCAATTGGGTCATTCTGGCAATACAACTTTGCCACCATCCCAAGGACCGATGGGAGAATGTAGCACTCCCACATTGGGTGACTATGGATTTGACTAATCCTATGCTGGACGCCAATGGGGTCGTCAAGTAAAGCCCGTGGCGAGAAAGTGACAATGCCACCTATACATATGCACACATAAAAGGCATCAGTAGTCAGAACGTGAACATAAAGGTGCAGCAATACCACAAGGATAAATCTCACGGATACCCCAGAATTCTGGCGCAATACTTTCATGTGTTCCATAAGTGTAGAACTGCACAGAGAAATAGGAGGAGCTTATTTCAAGTAGACCGGGAAGCTTCTCTAGATATTCGAGAGCGCCCACATGGATGAAGATAATACGAGCGTCACGAATACGGGAATGTTTTGTCCTGCATTTCTCCAGGATTTTGAAGAGGACGATAGTTTCTAATCCGGGCTTCTTCCTTACTCCATCTCCACCTTCAAACCAGACACTAAAAGTTCGTTCATGCCCGTCGTCAGATAAGTAAGCGTGTAATGATCGAGGAAATTTCAACAGGCGGAGTCCATGGTGATAACCTGGTTTGACACGAACTGTGAGCATCCACTGGGTTTCGTCCCTGACAAGGGGCTCCATTTCTGCTTGCGCAGGAAGGTTCCTGTTGGCAGGATAGCGATGATGCCTTGACAGCTGTCCTGGAGATAAAATCCAAGGAACAAGGGCAGCCACTATGCTTCCCGCTGTCTGAACCTCAGAAGGTGGTTTCAATCTGGAAGATACAATGCGAGTAGTATGGTTAAAAAAAATGATATGCCCGACAGTAAGATCGTCGAGGAACACAGGAAAAAGAATGATCTGTATCTGTGTCAGTGGATATCAAGGAAAAATGTCACAGTGACATGCCTTTTTCATCCTGGCCAGATATGAACTAAATATTCTGAGGGCTTCGATGTCTGAATTTGATCTGGGACCAAGTCTAGCAAATTGATGGACCCCCTGGCAGGCTGAGAGTATTAGATCAAGATCCACTGCATCATGAAAGGTGGTAAAATGTAGACGGTCCATGTTAGTCATCACTACACTGAACCTAAGACCCCCATTGACAAATGCCGTCACGTCACAAAAGTTGACAGAAAACAGAGGTTTCGAAGGGTCTGCCTCGATGAAAACTTTGCCGGACCATGTCCATGGAGGTTGCGACTTTCTAGAATGGAATCAGCAGAAAATGATTGATATTAAAGTAGGCGCACCTGGGAACTGGGGTTGGATTTGAAACCAAACCTCGCGGAGGCTGAGGTTCGAAGGGCTGTTCCTCTGCGGGCCTGTGAATGAAACTGTGTAAATAAGATCTCACCAAAAAAATATCTCATACTTAAGAGGTCCAGCAAGCCTACGTATTTTCAATAGAAATGAAACTTCAACCTTAAAGACCACTTACGCAGAGGGCATAATTTCACGCAGGAATACATCAGCTGCGTCCATGTGTGGGTTGTGTGGGTTGTGTGATGACGCCGAAGGTTCCGGCAACCTGAACCATTATAAAAATCTATGTTGATGATAGCCCAACAGACCTTAAGGAATGGAGGACAAACCTTTTTCCATCAAGATGTTCTAGGTTCGGAGACAGAACAACACTTGACGCGGTCGGTATGGCTTGCATAGGACGAGAGATAGAAACCTGAGCGTCTTCAACAACGGGACTATTTGGAATCATGGTTGACGTCAACGACGTGCTCTTCTTGAAGTTGAGAGGCATGAAACTTGTAGAGGTCGAGGATCGGGGAAGAGCTGGCTGATTCTTGACTTTGGAAGCAGGGCGTGGAATGGCTTTGGGCGGTACCAGGGCGAGCGCACCTGACGAGATTTTGTTCTTTGTTAAAAGGCTGCTCGTGGCAGTCGTTTTCTGTGGGACTGCTCCGTGAACTTTGGTTTTAGAAGCAAAATGTTGCGAGACCGGTGGTAGGGGTGCTGGCAATGGCGCTGGTGTTGGCAATGGTCGCGGAGCAAGGGTTGCTTCCGGTTCTGGCGAAGAAAAAAGAGAAGCAGCCCAATTCTGTTTCAATCCGTAGATAGAGCCACGGAAAGATGCAGATAGATATTTACGTACGTCTTCCGAAGCAACCACTTGCTGTCCTGAAGGCTGTTGGACTTAGCGAGGGGAGGAAAAATATAGAACAAGATATACTTTATTGGGTCTGGTATTGATGTCAACAACGGAAGAGTTTGGTCTCGCTTTCTTGCGAACGGGAGCTTTGACGAGGGAAATGTCCTTAAGAAAATTAATGGATTACTCGTCTCAGATCGAATGAAAATATACATCGTCTGAGATTTCAATCGCCAGCTCTCGTTTCCGCTTTGCGATGAGAGGCAGGTCATCAGAGTCTTCATCGGACATCGCCAGACTCTAAAGCGATGGGTCAGTTGATCTGATATAATAAACAAGGAACTCAAATACGTTTGTCCGAGATTTGATGGAGTTCGATCGTCTGGGCGCCTCTCCTAATGTTTTCTTCTTTCTCTTTCCAGCCATCTCAATATGATTATAACGAGGTCTTTATGAACTCACCGTTTTCTTTTTACGATTACTTTCATCCTTTTCTCTTTGTTTCCGTAATCTCTCTTCTTCAGCTGCGTTGTACTCCTTACTAAAAAAGCGTTTCTCCTTTTCTATGAAAGGTGATGACAGAAATAGTACGCGAAAAGACCAAGTAATTAGAGATAAACTCACTGATCCATTTCTCATCAGCTGTGACCTCATAACCTATATCATAATCATTATCATCCGTACCGACATGTGCCCAAAAGCTGGCAAGGAGGCGTTGACAGCCTGCTACGTTTTCCTCTGGCTCCCAGCTTCAACCAGATGGTCAGAACATCGTGTCCCCGTCTTGACATGTTGTACTGCTTACCTATTGTGCTCCGAATCATAGCCAGCCCACTGATGGAACGGTGAGCATGATAAGAGAAAAGTTGGAGAATGCAGCTTAGACCTTCACGAGATATTCCTAGGGTGAATCAGGGCTACTGTATCGAGGACGAACCAGAAAGCGAACCCATTTAGGTTTTTTGAGTCCCTTACTTTTTCCCTTCTTCTTTCGTTTCGAGGCTTGGCCCTCTTCGTCTTCATCATCGGACGGGGGCGCAACGCGCGCTTTAGTTATCACCTCTAAGGGAGAGTAAATTTGAACTGTTCTCGCTCGATTGAACGTCCGACGTTGCGTACCAACGTGATATACTTCATCACCTTCGTCAGCAATGTGCGAGGAATTTGTCATCGTGTCGAGCCTCTACAATCCGTCACTCGAACGGATATGAGCACAGAAAAGGTCGATCCAGAGGTTGAGGCGTCTTACAGTTAGCATGAACATTGCACACTCATCAGAGAAGATTAACAACAATACCGAACACAAAGTAGGTATTTCTCCAAATTAGGGAGCGGGTCAAGGATATCTGGCAATTTACTTGTCAAGGTACATTAACGATATATATATTACATAATAATAACTAATTTCTTCAATTCTTCAGTCGCCTAACTACTCGAGCCATCGTATTGTTCCAGTCCGGGAGTGGGAGCCTTACGACGTAACGCGTTAATAACCTGTAAACGTTGGACTAAGATGACCGTTAATATTCAGATGAATGGATAGGATAATAAAGAGTTTAACTGTAGTCGAATCTCAAATGCTCGTCAGCACCTTCCTCATCAGAATCAAGCAAGGGATCTGTGGTGGTGACAATATGCCATGCTTCTGTAAAGGGGTCTGTGAGACTAATGTAATTGGTGGCTGGTAGATTGACTCTTACGTTCCAGCATGGACCTTGGGGGTGTAGACAACCTCTGTCGATGCCTCATGTACTGGTCGGTAGCAGGAGCAATCTGGAACGCGCTCGGGCTTGGTGGGTATGGTGAATATCGAAGACGATGTTGGCTCCGAGTGGTTCCCATAGATATAAATACTTCATTGGATATACGACTGGACTGAGTATTGGATTGAGGCTGGAATTGCGAATGATCAGAATGCTTTATCTGCGGATTCTGGTACTTGGCACGACCTGAAACGCAGGGAAAGTTTGAATGGGGTGTGTTTTGAAAAAAAAGGAAGGCACAAACTTGAGTCAATGAAATCGTAGTCTTCGTCAGTATGGGGACTAGTATGGCTCAGGTCTTTGCCATTTTCCTCTTTGAGCTGTGAGCTGCGAACATTGGACGAAGTCTTCATCTCTTTTGCATCAATAGCTTGCTTCCCGGCGCCACGCTTGATTTTTAACTTGAAGCTTTCCCGGGTTGAAGTAGGTTGTCTATTTTCATCTCCAACACCACTTGTCCCTGAACCTGACAATTTATTTTGTTTGGATAAATCCTTCGCGCCTTGTGTCTTCACTATCTCAAGTCTTTGCAACACAAGTTTGTCGGCTAATATTTTCTCTTCTTCCGAATCCACATTTTCCTTGGCGATTTCGGTGTCGGAAAGGTGGACAAATGCGGGAATGTTGCCTCGTCTGCTATCTGCAAACGGATTGATTGGCCCATCATTGTCATAATCATCGTCATTATCTTCCACGGAAGATTCCAAATAGTGGTAGCAGAGCCAAAGGAAGGCGCGGGCACGACTGAGTGATGAGAGTGTCTCGCATAGGAAAAGGTCAGTAAAGTCCAATTTCTCACTGAAGTGAATGCGGCCAATCGGCTAAGGTCAGCAAATTTTAGTAAATTGTCATGAATTCAAGCTACCACATACTGTTGAGTGGTTGGCAAAGACAAAAATAAGGTTCATCACCGTGGTAGAGGGGACCTGTCCTGACTTCTACGATATACGAGGCGCATATGAGACACAAGGAAGGTGTGAATATACAAAAGTTCTTACAACTCGAGAGAGAATATCAGCAGGGGTGGAGGGCATAGGACCGTGACTGTTTCCCAAGTTAGCCGATTTAAGTATGTGTTTGATACGCGGTGCGTCCTGGAGATTTCCTGTCGTCCTTTGTAAAGCGGGGATTGGGTGATAAGTTCGAATGGCGGTCTTCATTTCAGGGAAGACTATGGGACTCATAGTTAGACGCACCAGTAGTTAATACGAACATATGATTATCTTACGTACAGCTCATAGTTGTGTTGACTCGTCCTACATTAACGAGGAGCGCGAGCATGGCAAAGTCCTCTGCAAATGTGGCAGAGTCGGTCATTTTGTCTTTGAGAGCTTTGGTGGCTTTCTGCGAATGTAGAATGGTCCTTATGTAGAGGTCACGGAAAGTGACCTTCGCGGCAGAGTCCCCGGAGGGGTAGGGGTCAGTGAATACCGCCTGCGCATCATGGAAGATATGATGGAGTACGTCATATTGAATATCAAAGCGAGTCAGAGGCTCTCCATCAGTACGCTTGAGGGCGGTTGTCCGCTTCTGAGCTGACGGACTCGCGCGTCGCGACATGACCACAGTGGAAGAACTTGCACTCACGTGGAGTATACGATACGGGCCTTCCGATATTCATCATTATATCCAATAATAAGGACAAGAATGTTGTAAACTAAAGCGGATCAAAACTCCAAATATCAAATATCAGGTAAAACAAACCCATGTATGCAGTCAGAGATACAGTGACGAAAAGATTGGTACAAAAAAATAACGAGTGAATATTAATCAATGCTGGGTATGCTTGAAGACTGGTATCCAAGACAGAAAAAACCTGTAAAAAAGTTCTCTAGAGTGCTCTAGTCATCTAGAGAAACATTTGAGTGAGATGGAAGACTTTATAGAATTCAAGAGACGCCTACCGGATGTCCAAAAGGAAAGTAAGCTCTCGAAAACCTCCACTACTACGCTACTTTTATACATAAGCCCGTGATCTGCTCCTTTCACGACCTTGACAGAACAATTATTTTCACCCATATTATTAGCCATCCATCTAACAGCGTGCTCGGCTATCTTTTCATCCTTATCGCCATACCAAACCTTGACATGATGAGGGTATGAAGAATAAGAAAATCCCCATGGCTGGTTGTCGTGGTTGAGAATTTGCAAGAGGTCATTGTGAGTGCCTTTCGCTGATTCAGCATGTGATGCAGCTATCAATGCGTTGCCTAGAGCTACTTGATGTGTACTACCGGAATCCATGCTAGTATCGGATGTAGTAATGCTGAACAACGGGGAGGACGGCATTGACAAAGCGATATTCGGCGAACTAAATGATATCGATCTTCTTCCAGCGTTTCTATCACAAGAGATGGTTGTTGAGCGTTTTGGCGGTGTGGATGCAGATGCATCTTTATCGGAAAGGGAGACTTCAGAGTGGGTTGGAGGCCAGTCAAACTCTCCAAAACCAAGACCGACTTCTATCTGCAACGAAGGAGGGAGTTGAGGGCTAGAAGATTCAATCTTTCTCTGAACATTCCTGCCCTTCAAAGAGCCCATTGATCGTAAAGCTTTCAGCTTCTTTCCTCCTTTAGACGATTTATCTTCAGATGGTGATTGTGGGACACTCGGAGGACCTTTAAGACGGTCTAGAAAGCCCCGCGAAGTCTTTCTCTTGTAAACAGGTCGGTTACTATCATCCAATTGAGTTTGGGAACGTGGACCTCCTAGTGTGCTCCGGCTTTCGAAGCGACCTTCAAAATCTCGTAGATCGTCATACTCACTGAATGTACTCGAGCCTAAACTGGGGCGAGATCGGGTCTCATACGTAGTCATGTGGCGAACATCAAGGGTGCCATTCGCTTTAGGCGACGAAGCTTGGCGTTCAAACGGGGGCTTAGCAGCGGGCGGAGCGTTGTAACCGATGCCTTCATAGGCAATTGCAGGAGGCTTCCCAATCATCCATGCCTGAATTCTCCATTCTGCAGCCTGAGCGGTTTTCAAAATGCCATTGGGAACATATTTCAGCCATTTATATCCATCTAGTCCACAGTCAAATCGGGGTGCAAAGAATTGAGCGATAAGAACCTTACTGTTTTCGCTACCGCCTATCCAAGGAGCCAATAGGCAGACTGAACCACGTATCCGGTCTGGAAATCTGTTCGCGAAAGACAGAGCGTAAGGTGCACCAGCTGAGTGTGCCATCACGCTACATTGCCTAATGTGCAGGCGGTCAAGGACCTCTTCTACCACTGATGCCCACTGCATAACCCCCTTTGCTAATTTTGACCTAGACTCTGTTCTCCCAAGGCCCCATCTAAAGAACGGTTAGGATTTCAAAAACTAAGACATACAAACGCACCGATCAATAGTAATTAGCCTAAGGTTCAGTATTTCGGCCATTTCATCATACAAGCCCATGATATGCCGCACACAGCCCAATCCAAGAAAAATGACAACAGGATGCCCTGTTGAACTACCAAGATCTGAAAGACTGATTGTTAAGGGATCGCCTGTCGATGCGTGAGGCGATCTCGTAAGGCTGAGCAGAGTCGTCAATCTCGCTGAACGCAGGTACTTTACTACCTCTTGGGAACTGGTAGGAGACTTTGTTAAAGAGACGAAACTAGCGATAGGAGAAGCGGAATAAGGATTTGAGCAAGTTGAAGATGTGTATATGGAAGGAGCACCAGGATCCGAGCGGGGAGAACGTGTGCTGACATTGTCAGATAACGTGGACTGGCATTTCATAAAAGATGAAGGTGGTGGTGGAGCGGGAGGATGGGGTTTATTTAAAAGTTGATTGCGTAGGGTTCTCTGTACTTCATCGGCCACACTGTCGATTGAAGAACGAGATACAAAGCCAGTTTCTTCCTCAGCCAAGTTGTGTTTGGGTTCAAATTCTGCTTCGTTAACGATAGCATGACCTTGACTGTGAGCATAGGAACGAGAGGTAGATGGACGTGATCTTGGCTGCCCTGCCGGAGGAGCATGTGTTCGGATAATCTCAGATATTGAAGGGACGGCGCTTTTTACTTTGTCAAGAGGTGGGTTCAGAGGCGTTGTATGCACTACATGGCTGTGCTGCTGCTCTGACGCTGGCGATCTTGTAGTGAGAAAGGGGGATGTTCCCGAGCTAGATGGAGTAGGGGATGGGCGGCTGCGACGTGAACGGGTACTTACTCCGGAAATCGCTACAGGAGCCCCATCTTCTGCATCCGAGTCGCTCGAATGGTGAAAGGCGTTGTTGCGTTTGGGACCCCGTTGACGTTTCCCCCCTCCCAGGACAATGCCTGGTGGAGGAGTAGGAAGGGGCGGGTGATAAAGAGGATGATGTCTAGGGACCCCAAATCTGCGACGATTAGAGAGGCTCAAGGTATGTGATAAAATGTCGTCTCCTCCATTCATACCGTCTACAAGGGCGTCCATCGTTTCAACGCCAGCAATGGGTGCTGCAACTACTACGGGAAAGTGTTCAAAAGAGTCTCTAGAGTGATACAAGTCGACTGGGGTATGAAGAGGTGTCTCCGTATGCTGAGTGGACGAAGAACCGGAAAGTCGAAGTTGGGGGACCGAACAGCCGGAGGGGCCAGTCCTTGAACGCAGACGCGGGTGATGAGTAGGAGTTGTCAGAGCGCCCGAGTCGCTTGTACAGTCCAAAGGAGGGAACATATATGATCGTTCCGGAGAATCATGTTGAGAAGGAACTGGCGTTTCGAGTTGTATTGACGTCTTAGTAGATGGAGAACTTCGATGGCTTTTGACGGAGCGGTTGTTGATAATAGACTTCGCTCTTGGGTATGCATCAAGACGAGTTGAAGTCGAAGCGTGCATCGAAATCGCGTTGGTCGTAGCTAAGGATGATGATTTATCCTTTCCACGTCTGAGGGATAGAAATGATGCACTGCGTCGTGGGACTCGTTGAGATGAGATGTTTGGAGACCCGTGAATGGGATGAGACTGAGGGGCCGCGTTCTGCATTGGCGAAGGCGCATGGACAGAACGATAGATAACGAATGTCACTTCGAAGGAGAGTTACCGCAAAAAAATCGCGAACAAAAGGACGCTGGGAAAACAGCGAGCACACCGCGAATGCCTGTTAGCCTTTGAAAACTGTTCAGTTTTGTCCTCTGCGAGGAACTCACTAGCTTATGGTGTGAAAGAATGATAGATGAGTTATGTCACCCGATGGGCTCAGTCAACTTTCCATCAGATTCCTATTTGTTCATGTGCATATCATGTCATACTTTTTATCATATCTTGGATCATTATGCTTTGGCTACTATACATTGGTACAAAATGTCACGATCATACGTAGAATGTCAACCGCTATATGCAAAAGGATGTAGAAAACGACTGCAATTCATGAAATCTGAGCTACTCGAGGTGAAAGTGGATCCCACGAAGAGTGGCAGCTTGTATCAGACGATCTGCAACAGAACAATTTGATCCCTCGGATGAATGTGAATTTGTTGCCCATGGCAGCTCAAGGTCACGTAAATGAGGGAGGTGACCACTTGCAATAAATGAAACCCATTCACTTGTGACAATCGCAACCATCCGGCCAGAAATGGCCAAGTTCTCCAAATTTTGGCAGTATATGCCGATAGAGGTTAGTGTGTCGATGTCAACATGAACACCAGTGAGAGTCAGACTTCGAAGTGATGGCGAGGGGTTATCAAATATAGGATGTTCAAACTGCCCTTCCACGTCCACTTCGATCTCTAGTATCTCAACGGCGCAAGAGTCGAGAACACATCTGATTTGTTCATCGAGCTCTGAGGTTTGTGTAGACTTGACACGGAGATGTCGGAGGTACGGGGTTTCGTGTAATAGTTGAGTGATGTAGCCACGGGTGAAGGCGACATGGTCGAATTGCAATTCGGAAAGCGATAGTTGATACGGAATAGGCGGATGAGAAATAGTGAGTTCAATGTCGTTAAGGTGAAGACTCTTCAGGTTGCAAAACTGGAAAGCTAGTGACTCATCCCAATTAAATGATGGGCAATCGGCGAGGGAAATGGAATTGGCCATCAAGCTCCCATCGATATGGAGGTTTAAGACAGATTGTGCATCCGTGATGCGGTGAAGAAATCTTTCCGCTCTGACAGATAGAAGGCCACCGAGGATGATGCGTTTGAGGCCATCGATGCCAAGGATCATATTCAGGCTGGCTCTGTCTTGAGAATCAACGGGTCTACCGTCCACTGGCAGTGGTCGCAGTTCAACACCCTTGACGAGTGTGATTAACGAAGGGTTGTCGGAAAAGGTACGAGCGAGTCTTGTAGACGCTCGGAAAGAATGGACGATGGGGAAGGCAAACAGTCTTTGCCTTACGGGTCCTAGCCATGCAGAGGAGACCTGGGCGAGCCGTGCAAGGTCTCCTGGCCACCAGTGGTCGGAGCTTTCGAGGACTAGGTATACGAGATCGTCAACGAAATGTGAACGTTGTGATTGATTCAAACGGTTCATGGCCATGGTTGGGTATGTTGTGAAAAACTGGCGAATCTGTCAGGTAAGTACTTGCAAGTCGTCGGTTGGAATGTTGCGTGTCGAACCTCAAGTTGTTAATTGGATGGTATCCATCAGGTGATCGGGTGCCTTGCTTGATGAGCCCCTAAAGCCATGACTATATGAATGTGGGAATTGAATATTGAATTTTGATTGGTTGTTGTACAGTGACTACGTCCGCCGATTTTTCAGTCCTCGAGGTTAGTGAAAAGCGAGAAGGAATAACCAAGATGAAACTAATGATCGAAAGAGATAGCGGGGTTGCACTGCTGAAGGGAGCAGACCCAAAGAACTGCGGTGAGACAAACGAAGAAACAGTGAGAGCTAACATGCGCTCACCTGGGTTGCCGGTGAGAGGAAGAAAGTGATTGAGGAGAGCCAATCCCGGATTGTCCGAGTCTGAGACATCTGCCTCCTGATCCCGACGCGGCATCCCCATGGACCCGCCTTTACGACGAACACGTGTGACCAGGTTATGACATACATATCTATTTTGATCAGGATATCGACGTACTTCCGCCAGATATATGTTGTGTTACAGGATACACCTTGGTAGACGCATATGCCTGCTACTCTAGTTGATTTTCAGTCGTCTGAACAAAAAAGCTTTGGTGTAGGTTTGTGCTTTTTCTTTGGTCCCTTTGAGTGCCTTGCCAGTGTCTTGTGTCTTTGCACGCACCAGATCGGCAGTAGCAGAGCTACCAGGAGACAGTAAACTTACATCGTACTCATAGTATGGAGTAAGTTGGATGGCAAAATGTTCCCATCATTTGCGATCACTAGCGCTGTCATCACCTGTCCGAGTGTACTTCTACATACTTCCCAACGCTAGAGGATGTCAGTAGGCACCCAACGCTTCGACTTACCGATAGCTCAGCGACCATCAACATCATGGCTCCGATTTTTGTTGGCATTATGCTTTTGTGTTATGTTTAATTTTGGATGTCTCATGGTTCACGGTTCTCAAGTTGTATTCCTCGTACCTTTGCGGCTTCTTCCATTTAAGTGGTCGAGCAAGCTCTATGATGAGGGAATTTGCTATACAAAAGGAGCCTTCGGATGCTTGTGTAGTGAGTGATGCTCTGGTTGGTATCATCAGCGTAAGTGATATTGACCCAACGTACTTTACAGTCTTAATGTGCCAGTGGTTTGCACCCACCAGTTTACGTATAAGTTTTGAGACCGAAGGCAAGGGGAGCTTCAGTGCAGAGGACATTGAAAAGCTGGTCGTCAGGAATGAGGCGGGCGACGTCATCTCACTGAACCTTCCCACCAAGTTTGTCCTGATATCTAACCATCAAGTGCGGTGATTTCTTTCAAGATTGTATGTCTCTTGCCTTGACCAGCTCTTTAGATTTATGCTGATTGGTGGTACGCGTGGTGTCTTATTTATTTCGTCGGTGTCCAAGGAGTACATCGCTATGTCTATATCACCTTGAAGAAAAGTCTGCAATGGATCCCTATTGTTGGTTGGGTGTGTTTGATGTTGCTTTGTGTATTCACAAAGATCTGATGTCTACAAGGGAATGCAACTTTATGGTTTTATTTTTCTAGCTCGTTCTTGGGCTTCAGACCGATCACAACTTGCTTCACACCTGTCTGCATTGGGTAAGCGTGCAGAAGAGGAAGACAAACCATTTTGTTTCCTACTTTACCCGGAAGGAACACTTGTCAGCCCGAACACACGCCCCATAAGCAAAAAATTTGCTGAAAAAGAAGGCATAGTGAGTACTGAACAAGTGCTAGTGAACTACTTTATCTTGAAACTGACACGGTTTCTAGGCAGACCTGAATCATCTCCTACTTCCCAGGTCGACCGGTTTATATTATAGTCTCCGATCTTTGGCTGCTCGAATACCAGACCTAAAACTGATTGACCTCACTGTGGTATACCCTGGTACAGTCTGTTTTCAATACACTCAGGGGCTTATTTTTAGTTAAAATGAAACGTTTAGGGATTCCGCCAATGAAATATGGCCAAGACTACTATACTCTACGTTCCATCTTCATGGATGGTGTTCCGCCCCCAGTCATTCACATACATCTCAAGATGTTCAACGTTGCTACGCATCTTCCCATTGGTGACCTGACCTCAGACACACGCATCCCATACGAGCTATCGCGCCAGGACGAAAATGTCCTCGAAGAGAAGAAAGCTTTTGATGTGTGGCTACGGGAACTTTGGCAAGAAAAAGATATCTTGATCACTCGGTTCCTTGAGACGCGTTCTTTTCGCGAAATTGGCATGTGTCCGATTGAAATTCCTGTGAAGCTGAGGCGGAAAAGAGAAGTACTTGACGCCTTTTGTTTCTTCTTACCAGCAGGCGTTGGATATCTGTGGGGCATGATACGACAATAGTTAAAGCTTGGCAAGCATTGCATGTTGCGCAGTGTCATATATACATATTCCGATTGAAAGATGACATTACAATTACGAACTGGAAGCCTGGAGCCTTTGCTCCTCAATTCGTCTGACCATGAATAGACTGGTGTCCAGGAACCGTTCCACGCAGTTAGCTAGACATCTTTCTTCCCCGTACGAGAATCGAGTAGATGGCGTGCCAGTAATACACCTACAGGGTTTTATGAAGGCCTCTCTAAAAAAAGAGCATAGTAGATAGAACATACTTCGTCCAGCACATGTTTGTCAGAGAATGAATGGAAGAGTTGATTTTAGCCTTCATTTCATTGAGATGACATCCACATGCGAGAACAGGACCTCACCTGCGCTTGCTCTTTCTCGAGAAAGCTGCCTAGTTCTTTCTAAGATAAAGTAAGTGGCAAAGATTTATGGGTTGAACTTGGCAGACAAACTTGAGTTGCTTCATCGAATTTTTCCATAGTTAATTGAAGCCTGGTTGTTGCAAGACGAAAAGTTGGGTTACGTAATATTTTGGTGGTTGTTAAAGTATGCCAGATCAGTGTGGTATGTAGGTAACGTGAGTTCCAAATGCCGTCTCGTGGTCCTCTTCGCCTCAAGCCCCCACACTCTCTAAATGGCCGCTAGTGGATCTTCCACGGCATGGGCAGATGCAACTCCTCCGTAAACTTCACTTCCTTCTATGATATTCGTCGCTAATCTCTTCGTGGAAAGTGTCGGCTATCTCAGTCGCAAAGCTTTACCAATAAAACGCCACGATGCAGAGCCTCTTACCCGCGAGGATGTACAGTTTGATCTGCTTCAATACATCTTCTCCGACAGTAATGCCGTATTCACCAACCCGACACCTGGTGCCAACCCTTTGTCTGGTCCAGCCGAACAAGTCACTTTTGCGGACCTATACATCTCCGCACTTTACAATTCGAGTAAATGTTCCAAAGTTCTTAGGGAAAAGATGGTTGAAACTCCAGCATTTGCCATGGAACTTGCCAAAATATCTCTGCTGACCAATGTTGGACGAATCAATACCACAATGGCCTGTGAGTCGGCTATACATGTTTCACCATTCACCTACAAACCTCTGAATTCTAGTTTTTCCTGAGATGAAGACGGCTCTTCGAACATATCATCCAGTACCATCTCTACAGAAGACGAATGGAAATGCGCAAGATGCACCCAGAATCAAGAATTGTCTTAAAGCTGCTCTCCTTCCTAGTGAAATTAAGACTGTACCGCCCTCTTCCCCAGACGAAATTATGGACAGAAGAGTGAGTAATTCATTTTCTTGGTCTATGCTTTGTGCTCTGTGTCCAGATTACCGATACATATTATTTCCGCACGGCAGAGAGCAGGTATACATCCCCCAACAACAATTGTTAACCTGGTCTTTGTTTTGGCCAATCACGCTGCTGTAAGTTTCCTTAGTATAACCTGCGTTCATTGCCAACATCTTTATAGCCTCTGGCTAGTGTACATTTTGATGGAGTGCTTAATTTTCTTGATCTCTTCCTTCCGAACAGAGGCCTGATGTCCACCGATCGTGCTAGAACTTTTCTTTGGCTTGCGTACTTCTATCTAGAGTCCAGCGAAGGCTCCAATCCCTTTGATGATGATTTTTCACGCAAGCACCCAGGCAAAGCACCTCTATTACGTCAGATGACAGAACAGCAGAGAAGGATGGAAAATGTGGACACGAATGAAGAAATTAATTGGGGGAAGAAGATGTCAGCTCAAAGAAATGTTTTTCTTCAGAAGCTCGTGAATTCGTTAGATGATGAAAAGAAGATACGAGCCTCACCACCCACAGTGAGAGGTTTTGTTTCAGGTTCGTCCTTTCGTGAATCCATTCGAAAACAACATCTCCATGCACTCTAGTGAACGAGAGTACCCTTCGTCGCCCGAAACAACCACATGACGAAGGTGCATTCATGTATTATGTCCCACAGTATGATTCTCCTCCGGACACTGACGGTGCAAAGAAAAGTGAGGACCATTCTACAGTCTGGCGTACAGAAATCGGCTAACTTGTCCAAGCTGCCCCGTTGCAATTACAGTCGCAGCCACATCTGTCCCGAAACATCCTAGTGTCCCCAGTAGCGTCTCGTCCACAGGTACGCACGATGTTGCAACGTGAGCCTATCTTCCTTTATCCAGCCAACGCTATTTAACGCCGTATCTCTGTCCTCAGAGGCATGGCATATTGTTACTACCACTGACCCTCTGGCCGACTCAGACGATGATTTAGAACACGCCGACGAACACGTTCTCATGGATTATAGTGAGTTCATTGTGACGGCTAGATTACATCTCGGTATGAAATGTCGGTTCTCAGCTCGACGCGTGGAAGTACTGTCTCACATTGAAAAAACTGTCTTCAATCCCCATCACCCGAACCCAGACTGCTAAACTGTTCTAGGGACAGATTTGCCGATTGCGCAGCCTCTGATTATTTTGATACACTTACAACAAGAATTGATACCATGCACTAAATATATCCCTGCTTCAATACTGTCTGAGAAATCAAGCCACTGCCACCAAGCCAAGACAGTGTCCATGAAGAGATGGGCTTGATATTCTTTACGGAGAACATGATTTATGACTGTCTCTACCTGTAAAGCTCCTGGACAGCTTTCAACGTGGTTAAAAACCTCCCGAAAGAGTTAAAACGGGATGTTCGAACCCAGAGCGACCGCGTAGTGGTAACAGATCTCCAGGGGCGCTGTGTCGCTTCCAATTAGCTTCAGGCTCTGTTCCGTCAAGGCGACGTTCATACATACTCGTCCTCCGTCGCAACGTCGAAAGCATGTTGTGAGCTCTGCGTTCTCGCGAAGAGGGAGTGTGGGAATTGGATTGAGTTGCAGGAACCATAGTCGCTTTGACTGGAAGTTCAAGCGTGCCGCAGGACTTTTGCAATTTGGTGGATAATATCTCATGCTGTGTGGCATCACGAACGGGCATTTGTAATCTGCCCACACCAACCTGCAGTCGAGGGCGATGTGAAACGACGACCGGACATATGGTGAAATCGGTCATTGCGTTGACTGATGAACGAGCAGTACGGCATGTCATATGGGCAGAGATCTGATCAAGCGACGGAGGTAGTCTAATATGCGAAGATATCCCCTTGACCTGAGTGTACTGAGAAGATTGGAAGTCGACCGGCTCAACCAAAGGCTCATGGCCATAAGACATGGGGCAATACTTGGCATCTTCACTCAGCGATTCAGTCAAAGCAAGAGGAGGCACTCGCTCAGGGGAGGAGGGAAGAGAGTCTTGCATGACGGCAGGAGATTCTGGCAGCGTCGTTGGGGTAAAGGTTGCGTTGGGGAATCGGGAGAGTACTTTGGAAAAAAACAGTGCACGCCGTTGAACTGGAAAATGCATCAGTTTGGCATGCGGAGGTGGAACTACCTCCCAACCTTGCTTGTTCTTGTGAGCTTTGAGAGTGGTCTCCTTGCGAAGATCGCATGCCTTTTTAGAACGCATCACGAGATTCTTCCTCTCTTTGGCTGCCTGGACCAAAACTTCAAAACGTTCCTGCTCAAGGCCTTGAACAGGTACTGTATCATTGTTGGAAGGACGAAGGGGGGACAATGGTTTGACACCTTTGCTGAACTTGGTCAAGGTCTGAGGAGGAGTCAAACGAACCAAGCGGAAGGCATGGCTGTCAATGGGGCTTGCGCAAGTAGACCGTGAAGGAGAGTATGATTCAACGACTGCTTCCTCAGGAAGGGCGAATGAGATGCAGATCTCAGGAGGGATAGACATGAAAGGGCCGAAGAAAAGGTAAAGGAAAGTCGAGACAGCGGCGACCAGCACCAAGGGAAGGGGACCTGAAAGCTTAAAGAGCCAACTCTCAAGTGAAGAAATGATTGAGAGGCTAAGATCCTCGTTTTCAGAACTTCCATCACTCCGGCAATGTAGCTGTTGGTAACTATGTAACTTGTACATTGACAAGGCCTGACACTATCGACGCTAGCAGAATTTAAATGTGACAAAGCCTTCTTCTATACACTAGACAGATTCTATTTTGATCCCATTCTCACAGGCTTTCAGCCTTGACTGCCTCGGTCAGCTTTTCTTTGAAAAGCTTTTCAGCGTCCGTCCACACACGCGAGTTGGGAAACTCAAGCAGAGACGGAAGAAGATCCGCACTGAACTGCTCTGACGCTTCCCTAGGTAACAATGTGGGCAGGTGGTCAATTGAAATTACAGAGAGTCGGGGATTTCCCGCTCTATTTCGAGGTTTATGAGTTGTCCAAGAAAGAAAGATTCTGACTCACCCAACTTCAACAGGAACGGTTGGCTGAGAGAACGTTGTGTTGATACCATAAATGGGGATAGGATTGAAGGGATTAGTAGTATCACAACTAACATCTACAACAACGGACAGCCGCCGTGTCACACCGGCAGCGCGGATCGTCTCGTGATTCACAAAAGAAGGTATTTTCGAGGTGAGGTAGATGCAGTTGACGAAAATGTCAACATCGAGAATTTCTTGGAAAGGACCGCCCTTCTTTGTCTCTTCAAGGTCCCATTGAAGAATGTCATCCCTGGAAACTATGAGTTGGGTCGTAACCAGATTAACTCGGGAAGAGCGTACTCGTCCAGGCCAATCTTCCTGAGCAGGTCAACAGCACCACGACCACATCGGCCAAGCGCACCGATGACCAGAGCCCTGACGCCCTTGCCGCTGCCTCCAAGACGTTCTCTGACAGTGCGAACCATCTCGTCTTCATTGCCAAAAGGGGTCAAAAGGCCAAGTTTCTCGCCCTGTCTTTCTGCGGCCAAAGCAAGGGCACCCGCCGCGGCCCCCGCAAAACCCGCATGAAACCCGAATGCAGC
Source organism: Termitomyces sp. T69sscA (assembly GCA_017657225.1). NCBI lineage: Eukaryota > Fungi > Basidiomycota > Agaricomycetes > Agaricales > Lyophyllaceae > Termitomyces > Termitomyces sp. T69sscA. The sequence goes on along the minus strand of JAGGAQ010000246.1, from coordinate 1,232 downwards.
AACTCGTCGTCCAGTGGAATCGGTGAGGAACTCGAGATCGTACAAAGTTCCATGACCACGATAAAAGCGCGACAGAACCTTAGACCATCCAGCTTGTTGTTTGTAGCAATGCGCAAACTGGATATGAGTGTGTGGCAAGGGCTCATCAGATTCTTGGAGTTCCTTCAACCCAATGATTGGGATCTCTGTAGGCGCAGTGGACCAAGTGTTGTTAGGAACCAATGTGCATCCGACACTACGAGAGTCTCTTTATTCAGAATCAGATATGACCTTTATATTGGCAAGCTTACGCTTCGAATTCTGCATCGTCAAAAATTCTCTGTTCGTCGCACTCGACGAAGATATTAAAACCAGCATCAATAAGTTTCTTGCAGGTCGCAGGCGTGAGAGCAGATCTACGTTCGAACTCTTTGGTTTCGCAGCGAAGCCAGAAGCATCGGGAGGACATTATAGATCAAGTTATAGATCGAGTCAATGAAGGAGTCACTTTTTTTCTCCTGCTACAAATCACGTGGTGTATTTTCGCCCTGACCCGTTCTCGGCATGGTGTCATCTATATAATAATGGGACGACGCGTGGGAGAGTGGGCTGAGGCGTGGGGAATGTGGGCTGCTGACATAAAAACGGCCTATAAAAGGCAGGTCTCTTATGTAACAAGCTGAGTTTACGGGGTTGAAAAAAGTCGTCCCATTGCACATGGGCTGAGTTTTATGTTTTGAGCGGAGTTTGAACCTCTCGAGGCGAATTTTGACTAAGTCCGGGCGCGATTTAGTGGACATGGTTTTTCACGCCTCGCGTGTTCATGGCACAACACATACAAACAAGGCCTGAATTGAAAGTTGTGGAATGAAATCCACACAACAAAGTGAGTAACCTCTGACAACTCATTGACTGATGTTGATAACCATTCAATCTAGCTTATATTGGTGAACCTTTTGAACACTTTGGACTCTTGATACACTGATTATTACACCATGTAAGTCACTTTTAATGTCTTTAAGCTTAGAAATTCAATAATTCAGGCAAAATCAACCACCCACCACTCCTGAAAGCCAGAGGCAGCAGACAAGGAGTCAATCTAGACTCCAACAGCTACAAATGACTGATCCTGATCATCGTAGAAACAGAAATAACAGAGATATGGGCTCTGGGGGTGTGCCACCACTTGACTTGGGAGTTGAAAGGGGAAATATGGGCTCTGGGGATAGGCAAATTGGAGGGATGGGATTCAG
>JAGGAQ010000245.1:0-27216 GCA_017657225.1 Termitomyces sp. T69sscA | reverse complement strand
ATGTCGCGCGGAGGTCTCGAAGTGGAAGCGCAGAGACACACGGTGGTGGTGCTGTGAGGAGGGAGCGGGAGCGGGGCATGGCAAGCGGAGGTCGGCGGCAGTGATGCGCGATCATGATGCATGATGGGGGGTCTCGGCGCGGGTTGGGGGTGACGGGTGGTGCCGGCGCTGATGTGATGTGATAGCCGAGACCCGGCGCTGATGTGGCGGTCATGGCGGTGATGGCCGGGAGGTGCCGCGAGTGGCGGTGGCTGTGGCGTTGACGGGCGGTGATGGCCGGTGATGGCCGGGGGAGTTGGCTGGGTAGCGGTCCGGGCCTGGGGCGGTTGTGGGGGTGGTTCTGGGAGTGCTGGAGTCCCGGGGGTCGGTAGCGGGTCGTGACACTGGCCTCAGCTATCACACCACCCATAACCGCCACATCAGCACTGGCATCGGCAACACCCGACATCCCCGGCCCATGCCGAGACCCCCATCATGCATCATGATCATGCCTCACCGCCGACCTGACCTCCGTATGCCACACTCCGCTCCTGCTCCCCTCTTCACCGCCCCACCGCCACGTGTCTCCACATTCTCAGTGCAAGACCTCCGCACCATGCGACATATCTCAACCGCCACTCCATCCCACATGACCTCCGGGTCTCACCCCAAGCCCCGGTGCTGCGACCTACCACTGGAATCCAGGCCTGAGCCCTGGGGCCTACCTACTGCATAGTATATAAGTCGTAGAGTAGTAAGTAGTACTCTAGTCTTGATATTACCATAACTCCTGTACTGTTTCATCGTGTTTTGTCTCTGTCTCGTATTCTCATGCGTTCTGGTCTCGTTATTTTCACTTTGCTTTGGTTCTTATTGTACTTGTCTCATATTGTCTCCTTTCATCGTCTCTATTTGTCTCTTACTCTAATTTCACTCTGCTTTGCTCCTCATCTCTCTCTCAATCCTAAGTTCTCTTGTCTCTTCTGTCTCCGGTCCCCAATCTTGACTTGTTCTGTTTCCTTCCCTTATCTTATCTCGACCCTATCTCCTTTTGGCTCACTTAATCTCCACACCTCCGTTTCCATCCCCAGGACTTGCTAAGTCCCCATGCTCGTCATCTTTTTGAACCCCAGGACTAGCTCGCGCACCAGCGGTCACTCGTTCCACCCTCCTGTATCCCCAGGACTCACATGACAGTATGTTGCATCTGTGGACATTGTGCACACCATGTAAGGAATTTGCCCAGTGGACTGAGCCCCCATGGTCAGCAGAACCTGACAGTATGTATTTAAATCAATACACATATGTGTGAGTCTAGGTATAGAGTCAGTTTTTTTGTATGTATGGTGTAAGTAGATATGACATACTCTTAGTCACATATAATAGACTGAGGGTACTGTAAGTTATATATACATAAGAGGATAAAGCATTGGCCGACATGGTGGCCCTTGCAGTTGGCCCTGATGTCATTTGCAGCACTTCATCACACATATCACACACATGATATTTCAACAATATCCACCATGCTCCAAAGTGTAACCCATGAACAATGCAAGTATAAGTGTGTTACATCAGTTTTTGTCATTCTACAAGTAATACTTATTCTAGAAATATGTAACAAATGCAAATGCAAAGAATGTACAGACTTTTTTCTTGGTTTTTGTCCAAAAATTAAATTTAAATCATGTTTAAATTTTGAGAGAATGATTATCAACTGTATAAAACAGGCCCTGTGAGCCTGCATCAATTTTGAATTTTCTTTTTTGAAACTTTGGATCTTGTCCCAGATATGACACCTGAGCCTTATTTTCTGCACATCCATTACAGCTTTGCCTTCTTCCTTCAAATCACAACAGAAAAAGCTGTGACTCTCATACAGTATTCTTAAGACAGTAGTCATACTCTTTAACTAATCATCACATACATTATAAGTATAAGTTTGTCGATGTAGAATGAGGAACTATTTCACAGAAATAGGAGCATATTTGCAACAGCAACATTAATTTTGTTGCAGGGCCATCAAAGTTTTGCTCTTTTGGCAAGTCCTTCTAAATCAGAACGTCAAATTGTCCCGAAATAGGCTAACAAAAATATCTTAGATGCTCTAATGAAGTTGTTTCCTGCTAAACAAACATGAACAAGCACCCTGTTTTGAAAAGGGCGAGCCACCTCATCCTAAATCACGTGGGGTCGTTGTAGCTCTCAACTAATGAGGTCGTTCCTCCAGACGTACCTCTGTGCGACATTGTTACTCACAGCACCTTTAATCAAAGCGATCCACAAATCTGAAGTTGGTGTTGTCGATTGGCATAAGTTTCTTGTCGGTGTACCACTTGTCGCGGCACCCGTGACGGCTCCTTCTTTCTATCAGCTCAATTCTGTTACAAACTCGGATATCATCTATACTGCAACAGCGAACAACGTGCTTGCAGCGTTGAATCCAAAAGATGGCAGTGTTGGTATGTGCTACATAGAATCTAGTTGTCTATCTGAACTGATGCTGAGAAAGTCTGGAGATATGTATTTGAAGCAGACGACAAGATAATAGGATATTACCCACATTCGGATTGTGAGGCTTTTTCCCTCTTGCCAGTCAACTGTCATGTTTTTAAAAAAGCTCCCAGTTCTAGTGACACTATCTGGCCCCGGCGGGGCTACCTTCCGCGTATTTGACAGTATAACGGGAGCTCTGCAATTTGAAAAGCGCTTGCACGCACCGGAGCTTGGGCATAATGCAGAGCCTTTCCATCTTGGGACACATGTTGCATTCGGTCACGGCGGCGAGTTGTACGTGTTGACAGATGGGCATGTCGTGCGGCGCATTGATGTTCTGACCGGTGATGTGCAATGGACTTGGGCGAGTCAGAAGTATGTTTCCGTCTTTTTCACAGGAAAGGTTTTTGACCTGTGAACAGTGAATTGACAGTTCTCACAAATCTCGTTTCTACTCCGTCCGCTTTATTCGCCGTCGCGTTTACAAGATCGAGCACAATTCTGAATCTTCATGTTACTGTTCTTGAACCGCAGACAGGTTCTGTCCTCCGTTCCCGAGAAGTACCGTCAGATGTTAAACACTTGCATACCTATACCGTGCTCTCTAGTTCGACATCTGAAACCAATTGCCCCCATGTTGCATGGATCGAGAATGGCCTACTCAAAGCTTTTAAACTCACGCCGGAGCTTGACACAAAGCCTGACTCTGTCGTCTTCAAATACAAAGTCCAACCTTCCACGGCCTATGAACGCATTTTAGATGTCGGACTTTCTCTGTCTGGCAACACAATCGCAGTTGCTAGCGATGGGTCAGCCACTCTCCTTGGCCTCGAAGGCGACAATGTAGTGGGACTTGGAACATTTGCTTCTTTCAACTCGAATCCAGAAAAAGACATTGAGGACATTACAGAATCCACTTGGGTTGGCGCACTTGGTAAGAAAACTGGACAGGTTCTTGTTGGACGAGTATATTGGTCCCATAAAACCAATGTTCGTCTCCCCGTGTATCATAATTATTCTCCAAACAAGCTTAGTGACACAGACTACCTTAGAAAATTCAAGTGGAAATTATGACCTCCGTTCATGTGCCTGGCACCCATCCCAAGCTGACCAGTGCTGCCTTTGAGGTTGCCTTTGACACCCGCACTCACGGAATCATAGCTCATGTATGTATACCTTTGTGTCGTCACCTCATTACTTATGCGCTTCTAGGCGGCCCTATCATGCTCATCCTTCATGCTCTTCACCACTACTAGTGGCACTGTCCAACTTTGGCAACTTGCTCCTGATTCAACAGAGCTTTGGACTCGGGAAGAGGCACTCGCCGCCGTTGTACTCTCCGAGTTTGTTCAGCTTCCCGAAGGCCCGCGAAATGGAGTGGCTGGAAGAAACAACGAGGAAGGCTTCTTTGAAAGAATTTTGAGACATACAAATGATGCAAAGGTACTTTTATCTCAATTCACGTCAATGATAGGACTTCTTTGACGATTCACAGAATTTCCCACATTATCTTCATGGATTCCTTCGACGATTCATAACCGGGTCTTATGTCTCTACAACTTCCGTTTCCGCATCTTCACTGGCCTCTTTCACGGAGGGATATCCTAATCGTGATACATTCGGCCTGACTCAAATCATAGTTGTTGCAACAGTACAAGGAAAGATTTTCGGCATAGAGTCGAGCACTGGTCGTATCGTTTGGAGCCGCATACTTGGACTTGGTTGGGCCGCAGAGGTTGGTGCAAGCATTGTGCCGGTCAAGATGTTCGTGCTTGAACCGGAGGACTCGAGAGGAGACCAGGGAACCAAGGGTCCAGAGGTGATCATTGTTGCACAGCGACGTGCAGAGAACGTATGTAATAAACGTGTATGGTTATTGACATGTTGCGCTAACTTGAGGTTAGACCCTTGTTGACACTGTCATCTTTCATATCGACGCCTTTACCGGTGCTTCCGCGACCAACGCTGACGCCAGTGTGCCCCAAGAAGACTCCAACGGTCTCCTTCAAGGCTTCGACATAGTCCCCGGTCCTGTAGTAGAAGCTTACCTCCTCTCACCTTTGCCTGACTCGGCGAAAAACTACGCAACATCTGTCTTGCTGCTCGACGAGTTTCTTCAAGTTTATTTGTATCCGTCTACACCTTATACTCGCGCGACGCTCCGCGACCTTCAGCCATCTTTGCACTTTCCACTCCGCACAAGTGCTGACGGCGTTACTCGCGTCCTGGGTCATTCAATCGCCCCCCACCATGCCGGAGAACACGGTGCCGAAGGCCACGATGGGGAGCGAGGTTTCGTGGCTTACGCGACCTGGACACTTGGATTGCCGCCGGACGAGTCAGTAAAAACGATGATACCTCAAATACGTGGGCCAGTAGCCTCACTTGGAAAAGTACTCGGAAATCGTACGACTCTGTACAAGTACCTGAACCCCAGTCTGTTTATCCTGTTGACTGCGCCTGCCCCTGCAACTCCATCCATGAAGAAGGGCAAAACTTGTGGCTTGTACATTGTGGACGGGGTGAAAGGCACGATAATCTACAAGGCATCTCTACCCGCTCTACCAAATAAGAAAAAGGTGGCCGGCAAAGATTCATGCGACGTCAAAGCGATGCTAGTGGAGAACTGGTTGGTATATCAGTATTACGACCCTGAGTGGGCAGGCGTGGGGCTTTCCAAAGGATGGAGACTGGTCAGTGTAGAATTGTACGAAGGAAGCGGCATCGACGAGAAGACTAGAAGGTATGTTTTATGCTTTGAATCGGCAAGTAATAACGGTCCTCTAGTTCGGACATGACATCTTTCGCAAACGATACCATCCATGTCCACGCCTATGAGCAAGCATACCTTCTTCCTCATGCCATCACTGCTTTTACACCTACTTTAACCAAGTTTGGCATAACCGTCAAAGATTTAATTGGTATATTCCTGAGCGCATGTTTTGAGCCTCGCTCATATCTTTTCAGTGGCGAGTCGAACGCACCAAATCGCATCGATCCAGCGTCATCTCCTGAATCCCCGGCGACCCCACCGCAAAGTCACTGCGCAAGAGCAGGAAGAACTCCTTGTTTCTTACGAGCCCGTCCTGGCATCTGACCCTCGACGTGTACTTTCACATACCTACGAGGTTGGTATTTTTGTTTCTGTCCTACAATGTCCTCATTTTTGTTCATGCAGGTGGCCAATGTTCAACGGATAGTAACGTCGCCCACTCTACTAGAATCGACGTCTCTGGTCTTTGCCTATGGCCTGGACATGTTCTTGACACGTGTCACGCCATCCAATACGTTTGATGTTCTCAACGAAAACTTTAACAAGGCACAGTTGGTGCTTACAGTCAGTGGACTGGGGCTGGCGATCATCTTTGCCAAGCCCATGGTACGAAGAAAGAAGCTGAGGGAAAAGTGGTACCAGTAGGCTGATTGTATTAGCTACAAAAAATCTGCTCTTTGCCTTGTGATCTCAACGCCGGACGAGTGAGCAAAGCTCAAGGCACTGGGTTTCTGCGATCGTACAGTAACACGGTCGAGGTCGTCAGACGCGAGGAGGCACGCTGTGCGGACGATCTCGAGGACGAATCTCTCTAGTGTGAGATATGACGACTGCTCCACGTTCTGGCAAATGAGTGAGTCGATGAAGCAGCGAGGCTCGACACGGCGTACTTTGACAATTTCCGCGATGATAGCAGGATAGTCCATCAACGGGCGTTGATCTGCAGTCGATCGTTCATGGAACGCGATGTTTGTGACGACTCTTTGCTTTGCCTCGCGTTCTGGTGGATTGACGCCGATGATGACGGGGAGAATGAGGTTTCGGACAAAGACGCTTTGCGATGTAGACGATGCGGACGTGGTGACGTCGACGGAAAAGTTTTCCGCAAGCAGGATCTGCTTGGGCAAGTCGACGACTACGCGCACTTGCTGTGCGGCCGGTCCCGCGAGCGCGTGCGCTTCCTGGTTAACGACCGAGACGAGCGCGTCGACCCCGCGAAACGAGGAGCCTCCGACTTTACTCGCGATGGCCTTGGATAGGTGGCCGTAGTGAACGGAATCGAGGACATTGTCGGATTTCCCGGATACATCCAGGAAGGACGGCTGGAGATGGAGGTGTACGGAAACCTGGACGGGTTGCGGGCGCGGCTTGCCCCAGCAGTCTGGGCCAACATCTGCAGAGAGGAAAAGCGAATCGATAAAAATCACGTCTGTTTGTGTGGTGGACATGGTCAAGAAACGTGCGCAAACTACAACTCATTATTACTACGAGACTACATGTAATTCTAAACTGCTCAAGACGCAAAAGCCCTTTTGGAGACGCGTCAAAAGAGGATGTAGAAAACCAGAACATACTCACCAAGCTACTGTTTTTCCTTCTTCTTCCTCATCACCGGACCTGTCCAAAGCTCGCCGCCTGACCCGACTCCAGACGACACAAGGTCGTCCATCCAATCGGCGCTCGTGGTGTCCTTGCCAATCTCCTCGAACCGTCTGTTGAAACGACCCAAGCGGCCAGTCATCGACATTTCCTCCTCCACGCCGCGAGCGTTGGACCATGTGCCGGTGTTCCATACTGGGTTATTGGTCGTGTCTCGTGTGAGTCGTATAGTGGAACGGGGCGAGGTTGTCCAGTGTGTAAACGAGGTGCCGTCAGAGCGAACGACGAGCTGGGGAAACTTGGGGACGATTGGGTTGGGGAGGACGGGTGGGCGGCGTTTCCATACATGAGTCCTGCCGTACGGAGAGGTGGACTTGCATCGGACTTGGACGGCAAACGTAGATGATAGTCGGTGCATTTTTGTCCTCGGACGGGCGGAAAATTCATATTTATTACGATGAAATCAACAATAGTAAACTAATCTAGCCGATCGACCTTTCGATAGTCACTAGTATCGTCCGCAATCAAGCGTCTAATTACGAAAAAGACGCCGACAAAGAACATGCAGAGGAAGAATGCAGCGCGGAACGGGTACGTCGCAACGTACGTCTGAAGATTGACCACCTTTGTGTTCAAGTACTGGAGAGAAATGAGCAAAGAACAATGACAAGCACGCGACGTACTCTGGCGACTCGCTCGACGAGATTCTCCGAGTGCTTGTACGGGAGCTTGCCTGCGGCGGCGGCTTCGACTGCCTCGAAGAGACCCTTGCTCGAGGAAACCTTGAGTTTCTTATTCGCGGGGTCACGATCATAATACACGAGCCTCTGCACCCATGAGCATCATTTGGAATTGGCAAGGACAAACCCCACCTTGTGATCCGCGACAACAACCGGGACGTCATCCCAGTCCTCGTCGTGCTCGACCACGATACCATACATACTCTTCATCCAATCCTTCCACTTTTCAGCGTCCATCCATGTCCAGACAACCTCCTTGCCGCGGGTGAGACCGCTGCCGTTGGTCCTGAGTCTCCATTTCCTGCCAACGTCCTGGATGCGCTCGGCGACCTTTTCGCTGTTGGCCGATGTTACGGCTGCAATGACCACGAGCGGTGCCTGTGGGGCGTTCATGACGCCCTGGAAGGAGTCCTGGGTGAGCTCGAGGGCCGTTGGGAGACGGTTCTCGACAAGCCACTTGCGGATCGCGTTTTCTGGCGCGCTTTCACGGAGGACGGCAGTGGGGACGTGGGGGTCGTGGTCTTTGAACGCGAGGAGAGCCCATGTGCTTGTCTGGGGAACGCCGAAGCGGGCGAGGAGGGCGGGGTCAGAGACGGTATAGACGGCAGGCGAGCCGAGGAGGACGGCAGCGGCGCGGGCGGCAGTGTCCTGGTGGGATGTGAGACCAGGTCACGGACATGTAGACGACGTACGAGTATGGCATTGTCCGAGTGGACGAGGAGATACATGACCTGGTGTTCAGCCACCAAAGACTCTAGCTGGGAGGACTGAATAGGCTGGAGGCCTGCGGAAGCAGCATTGTGTGCAAAGGCTTCTAGTTGGTGGAGCTTGCGTCCGCCATTGTACTCGCTGTTGATGCCGCCGGTGGTGATGTAGACGAGGGTGGGGTACCCCTGGACATTGTGGGCCTTGCAGAGCGCCGGGTTGTCTTCGCAGTCGACTTGAGCAATGGTGAGTTTGTCCTTCATTGCATGGGCGAGCTGTTTCCAGGTTGGGGCGAGTTTTTTGCAGTGGCCACACCACGGGGCGAAAAACTTGACAAACATGGGACCTTGGGCAAGAGAGGAGGCAAAGGATTTGTCGGTGAGCGCGAGCACCTGGCCGTCTGGGTTGGGTTTGGGGACGACGGCGAGGGCGTGCTGGTTGACAAAGCTGTGGAGAGCGGGGAGAGTGCGGTCGTCTGTAAAGGTGGCGAGTTGTTCGCCGTTGTGGTACATGCGGAGTGAGGGGTAGCCGGTGATCCTTTGTTCGTCACATAGATCTAATGGGAATGAGCGGGGGAGACGAGGTCAAGGAGGGACCGACCTCCGTGCACAGAGCAGTCGACCTGTGCGAAATAGACAGACGGGGCTGTTGATTCAGCGACGAGCTGGTCCCATGTGGGCGCAAATTTGCGGCAATGGGGACAATATGGCGAAAAGAACTCGATGAACCAGAGACCGGAGGCGGTCTTGGAGAAAGAGTCTGGAGTGAGGAGGACAGACTGGGAGTGGACGGGGGCGGCAGCCGAGGCGAGGACGAGAAGAGGCCAGATGAGACGCATGGCAGACGCGCAGTGCGCGACGTGTCCAGGAGATGCGGCTTACGTGATCAGGATTGATCTCTGATGGAGACTTTTACGTTTGCGCAGTTTGGCAGGGAGGTGCACGTCGCGCTGTACAGGAACGTGACCAACGGCGCAGAGATCCGGCGGCGGCTCGTGGAGGGGACGGGGGGCGCGTTTGCGTACATTGACGCGCGGCTTGTCGGTGCCATGTCTGATCTGTTCGATGCGATGCTCACTGGCCGCAGATTACGAGCCGCCTGCATCTGCAGACGGCGGTCTACCAGGCGATGCTGGCCGAGTCGCAGGGCGCGCTGCGGACGCGGTCGGTGCAGTCGGAGGTGATCTGGGCGCTGAACCCGACGAACAACATCAGCGAGGGCCTGCGGCGGTACGGGGTGTGTGGCGAGACGACGGCGGTGCTGGTGGTGGGCATCGGGGCGCCGGCGACGGGGATCGCGGGGACGCTGGTGGGGCTGGACGAGCTCGCCGCGGTGACTGACTGGGCGACGGTGTGCAAGGTACTGCAGTCTATTTCTGCTACTCGATCTGACTGGCGCAGTACCACAAGCTCGGGACGGCGGACCGGGCGGACGCGGTGGCGGTGAGCACGGTGGCGGCGAAGAGCGTGATGACGTAATAGCGGGTTGATCCGAGGATAAATAGAAAATTGCTCTGGTCAGGCGGCGTGCGCGATGCTGCCCAAGGTGGCGACGCAGATTCTGCACTCGACGACGCGCGCAGTCTCGTCCATCAAGCCCATCCGCAATGTCCTCCACCAGCCAGGCAGCAGCCGCCAGAACAACAAGGGCGGCAGTGCCCGCTACCCCGTCAGTCACGTTTCCCTCTCCCCGCCCGCTGCTCACTCTTCCCAGGGCCGCACCGTGACCCACGCAAGTCCCGCCTTCCCCTCCCACGACGGCGCCTTTCTCCAGGCCGACGACCAGGACGACGCCGCCCCGCGCCGCGCCCCGGTCTCCCCGGCCCGCACTCTCTCCATCCCCGCCCGCCCCAGCGTCCTCAAGACCGTCCAGCTCCACGCACGTGCCCGTCACGCCTTTGCCGCCGACCACGACGACGCCCCCGACGACGACGCCCACGACGTCCTCGACGAACCCACCCCGCCCCGCCACGTCTCCCATGCCGCAAAGCGTCTCCTCGAGGTCCGCCACAGCGGCAACCCCATCCGCGCCGCAGAGGCCGTCCGCAAGTTTCGCCAGTCCACCGTCAAGCCCAGCGTCCGCGAGTTCAACGCCGCCCTCGAGGCCCTCCAGGCCACCCGTCGTCCCGGCGAGCCCCTCAACCTCATCCTCGAGACCTACAACGACATGCTCCGCCATTCCCTCCTCCCCAACGCCAACACCTACGTCGCCCTCATCGACTGCCTCGCCGCACGCGACAACGAGGTCCACTCTGCCATCACCGCCCTCGAGCGTCGCATCAACCACCGTGCCCTCACCGGTCTCGCCAACCCCGCCTTTGATCAGGCAGACTACAAGCGCATCGACATGCTCCGTCAAGAAAACAACCACAACACCGCAATGTCCCTCTTCGAGTCCCTCCTCTCCACCGGCGGCAACAGGTTCCTCACTGGCCACACCTACACCTCCCTCATCCGTTCCTGCGCCATAAACTCCAACATTGACGCCGCAATCCACATCTGGGCCCAGTTTGAGAAGCGCGACGACTTTTTCCCCAACTCTGCCATGTATCTCGAGATGATCCGCGTATACACCAACGCAGGCCAGCTCTCCGGTGCCGAAGAAGTCTTTGCCGAGTACAGAGACGCTCTCCAGCGTGGCATGATCCATATTTCCTGGTCAGAAGACAATGCAAACCCTAATACTCTCAACTGTCTCGTCTGGAACCAAATGATCGAGACCTACTTCCGCTTTGACAGACCCGAAAAGGCCATTGCCCTTGTCGAGCAAATGTTGCAAGCAGAGGCAACCGACATCAAGCACCACGTCGTCTCTGACCCTCCCCCGGTATCCTCTGCCACCTTTACCACCGTCCTCGCTGGTTTCTGCGACTCGGGCGACGTCCAAACTGCCCTCGTCTGGTTTGACAGGCTTCTCGCCCAGCAGCCGTCCTCCTCTCAAGACCCCTTTGAACCGGTAGGCCTCGCCACCAAACCAGACCACGTTGCCTGGAGGATCATGGTCGATACTCTCGCCGCAAAGGGCATGATCACCGACCTCAATCGCATCTTTTCCATCAGGCTATCCACAGATCTCCGCTACGCTCGCGTTCCCCAACGCACCATCGTCTATACCGCCAACATGGCTCACTTGCAATCCCTCGACGATGAACAATGCGTTCGTACCATCGCTTGGTTGCTTGCCGACGTCCTCAATACCCCAGATTTCAAGCTCCATCACCGTCTCCATTTCACCACAGACATTTGCAATGCATACCTTGATCGCAAGATGTATGACAAGGCTATCGGTCTCTTTTCTGCCTACGTGGCCGACTTTCTCAAGTCTACTGAAACCCCGAGCAAGAGCTTCATCCACGCCCCTCCACTTGCCCACGTCCAAGAGTCGCAGCTCAAGTTTACCGACAAGCTCTATCAGATATCCAAAGGCGACGTACCTTATCACATCTCCATGGAACTCGCCCGTCTCGCCGTCAGACTCCGCGTCACCCAATCACCAAGCGCCATCCCCTTCTTCCTCCAATCATACGCTCTCGCCCGTGCATCCAACACTTTGCCCATCGTAGGCATGACTCGCCTCGATTGGGAGTTGCTTTTCATGGCAGCCAACACGTTCGAGACCCTAGAGGAACATTTCAAGCTCGCCGTCCCCGACTTTGCCTACCAGGGCCTCCCATCACTCGTCCGTGACGTGGCCGCTTTTGAATTCGACTTTGACAAACTGGACGAGGACGTTGTCCGACAAGTCATCGACAACCTCTCGAAACAACTCGGTACTGATGGTATGCTTGCGCTTCTCAAGGAAACCGGGTTCACCAGTGCCGTCAAGGACTATATCCCTGCTCTCGACCAGCCCTTGGAGGACTCTGCTTCCGAAACAAGCGGAGCAGACTCGGGCTATGCCTCTGAAGCACCTTTGACATTGGACCCTTACTTGTCCCGGTCGGTCATGGAGAAGATCAGAGCAAAGGGTGCCAACCTTGCCGGGGTCGTGAATTCTGCCTTTTCCGAGTTCAAGACCGCCGTTGAGAATGGCAAGTCCCCGCATCCGGCTGCGCTTGCCCTCCTCTTGCACTGGCTCGGTCGCATGGGACGCATGAAAGACGTGGTCTATACCTACGGTGTCGCCCAGCGCACTCTTCAGTCGCTCGAAAACGACAAGGTACTCCAAACGCAAGGGTGGTTTGAGATTGAGAATGCCATGATCATCGCCCTCGGGCACTATGGCGACATTGAAGGCGCACACCACTACCGGCGCCGCGTCTTTGCCCACGGTGGCGTGCCCAGCGCCGAGGCGTACGGGGTCTTGATACACAACGTCAAGGACACGACGGACGACGCTTCCAACGCCCTCGAGCTGTTCCAGGAATCCCAGAGATACCGCGTCATTCCCAGCAACTATCTCTACAACAACATCATCTCCAAGCTAGCAAAGGCACGCAAGGCGGATTACGCCCTCGAGCTCTTTAGGCAGATGAAAGGATTGCACATGTCTCCGACTAGCGTGACGTTTGGTGCAGTCATTGGTGCGTGTGCCCGCGTCGGCGATATCAATTCGGCAGAGGCGCTGTTTGTGGAGATGACGAAAGACCCGAATTTCAAGCCTCGTATCCCTCCGTACAACACCATGATGCAGATATATACCACCATCAAGCCGGACAGGGCCCGCGCCCTTTATTACTACCAGGAAATGCAGAAAGCCGGGATTTCACCAACTGCCCACACGTACAAGGTCTGTTTCTTGCTCTACCACTCGACCGTCGCTCACGGAGATGACAGTTGCTCCTCGATGTTTACGGTGCTCTCGAGCCTGTCGATATCAGCGAAATGTCGAGAATTTTCGACGAACTCAAAGCCAACAAAAAAGTGGCCGTGCAGGGCACTCACTATGCCGCCATGATCAACGCCTACGGGTGTGTCGTCAAGGACCTCAACCAGGCCATCAAGATTTTCACCCAGATTCACGATATCCCACGTGATGCCGTCGTCTACGAGGCCTTGTTCAGCGCGTTTACCGTCCACCGCCGCGCGGACCTCATCCGTCAGTATCTCAACCAGATGCACCTCGAGGGCGTGCACATGACCGCGTACATTGCCAACTGTTTGATCAAGACCTACTCTCTCCTTGACGACATGGAAGAGGCGCGAAAGCTGTTTGAATCGCTCCAGGATCCGCCGGAAGGCGTCGCTGCTCCAAACAACCACGCACCGCATTCACCGGAAGCGGTGTCCGCGATAGACCCAAATGCACCCGTGTACCGTGAAGTGAGTGGATTGACTGTCAACAAAGTCTCTTACTCATTCCGCTTTTTCAGCCATCGACTTGGGAAGCGATGGTTCGTGCAGAGCTTGGTTCAGGAAACAGGGATGGTGCGCTCGCTCTTCTAGAGAGGCTAAAAGCAAGGCAAGTCTTCTGGATATATCGTCGTCTCGCGTGGCTGACCATGGTCTAGACAATACCCTGAAGCAGTGTACAACCGGATAAGTGGTATCCTCGTGGACCATTCACAGGTACCGATATAATACAATGCTTTTCATCTTGCATATACTATCCCTGCATTTTTAATTCATGTATCATTATATTGACATATTGTACTGATAGCACCACGTACGTAGTCTACCAAAAGTACCTACAGTGGTACAATCACCCTCACACTCTTTACAAGATGTATTCGATTCCCTACTTAGAGTTTAACAATTTTCCATTGTAATGTCAAAATGTCATTCCAGGTGTACTCTTCCTCTTCAACAATTTCCTCTTCGCCTTGCTCGGGCACAGCAAACCGGTGTGAAAAAGACGCACTGGACGCACCTGGTCTTGAAAACTGTTTGATGACGATCTCAGCATCTGAAAGACGAACGACCGAAGCCAACGAAAGCATGACTTCTGGCGAGAATGTGAGAGGATTGAGCGCGAGGGCCTTGGGGAACGTTCATGAACAAGGACTTTTT
The DNA here is from genome assembly GCA_017657225.1 of Termitomyces sp. T69sscA. Lineage (NCBI taxonomy): Eukaryota > Fungi > Basidiomycota > Agaricomycetes > Agaricales > Lyophyllaceae > Termitomyces > Termitomyces sp. T69sscA. Next base: position 12,979 of record JAGGAQ010000245.1, on the reverse strand, counting down.
GTGCAACGAGAAAACACACCTTCCACCCGACCAATGTACCCACGGCCAACTGCCCAATATCGGTGATCGCCACAAACTCGTCCCAACCTTTCTCTGCGCGGTCCCAATCCGGATGATCCCCAGCGGCCTCGGCAGAATAGTCGAGCTGCACGTTTTCTTCTTCTTCCTGCATTGGCATATCCTGGTAATCATAATCCTCTTGAGCCTGCTCCCTCTGACTCTGCTTCTGTTTTCTTCTCTTCTTGCGTTGACTGCTGCTCCACATGCCCTCCTCCACGTCCACACTGGTCACAAACATCCTTGGAGGCAACTCTCCCCGTTCTTGCCTCTCCGAAGGCGGGATCAGTCTCGGACGCGTTGGAATAACCTCAGGAGCAGGTACATCTTGCGCTGGCTGCTGTGAATCAGGTTCTTTGGAGACATTTTCTTCGTCGAATACTATTTTGAGTGGCAAGGGTGCACTCATGGACTGCTTGAAACCCTTCCGTTTGTTCTTGTTTCGCAGTGTAGACATCATGATTCTCCCCCCATCCACGTTCATGGTGGTTATTCCTTGTGGTCCTTCAGCCGGTTGCTCCGTCTCGGGATCGCGACCAGGCGCGTCTCCTTGCGTGTCCACCCTTGATCGATCATGAGGAGCCGTGATGTCGGATGTAGTGTCCGCTTCGGTTGGCTTGGGTTTTGGCCCGAGTGATATCAAGTTTGTAGCGGAACAATTTTTTGGTGCGGTTGATGCAGGATCGGCGGATTGAGCGAGCGTCGCCTTGTCACACTTCTTCTTCAGACGCCGTCGGAGGTTGCGGCTGCGTGTCTGCGATTTTCCATGGCCGGGTGGTACGAAATGTTGACTTGAAGGGACGTGAGCAGCTGCACGACGGCATTAGGACTAGGGACTCACGACTGCACGATGCGCTGTGCGGATTTAGCCTCTGAGGTTAGGGGTGGCGAACCTTCGGATGAGGATGGAGATGAGGTGGAGGCAGAGGATGATGATGAAGAGGAAGAAGACGAGGACGAAGAAGAGGAAGAGGACGAGGACGAGGTTGAAGACTGAGAAGACGACGACACATCCGAATCATCCGACGATTCTGTGAGCAGCTTGACAACAGACTCTTTCCTCCTTTTCGGTAGCGGCTCAATTACAGAGGACTGGACAGGTCGACTTGAAATGGAAAAGGTTCTTTTTCTTTTTTTGACACGCGATGAAGCTGAGAATTGTTAATACATGCGCTAGAGGTAATGATAGGCGCCTCACTGCCGAAAGAGGCTACGTCTCGAGACAGCGCTTTAACGAGGATCAAGTCTCCGTCTCTGACCACGTCCAGTGGGCTGTCGTCTAGGAGTTCAAAGTCGTCAAGAAGCAAAAGTACATCTTTGCCTGATATATGCAGTTGGCGGGAAATCAAGTACTTGAGCTCGGCAATAGTAGCGGGTACATTGTCAGGATGCGGAGAAAACCAAGCCTTAACTTCGGGCAGAGGAGGTTTGGTTTGCAGCTTCAGACGCATCCAGCTTGTCAAGTTTCGAGGGTCACGAGACGAGACTACATGATTCCTGTCACGCGACGGTCACGAGACTGGCTGGCAGAGCGAACACGTCGACCATTCCTTCGAGATTTCTTGCTCGTTTCCCTCTTCCCCAGTACCCATTTGCGCCTCATACCTGCTGCTTCCTTGTACTTGACTGCTGATTTGTGCCAGCTATGGCACAGTACCACTACGATGAGGCAGGGAACATGGCTGCCTACTTCCTTCTTACCTTTCTCGCTCTAGTCATAGTACCGACCACTCTCATGTCCTTCAGATCCGCCAGTAAGCATTGTCTACTAATTACTTCTAGTCATATGCTTATTCTGTCCAGAAAAATCCCTCTCTGGTTGTCAATGTCAACCATGTATTGAGCAACGACAACGGATTGGCACTTCGAAGCCGATTTTGAACAGAAAGTGCGGTCCAAATCTTACCAATTACGTGGTCTTGGCTAACATGACAAATCTTCAGGACTATTTTCCTTGCTACTGGATGGCTTCTGCTGGGATTGATAAGCTACAAGGTTGCCAATGCAGAGTTGGACAACAAAATCTATGACCCCTTCGAAATCTTGGGCCTCAGAGTGGTTAGTCATAAACAACTCCTCGTCGTCATCAGTGCTAACCTAACATCAAGGGAACTGCTGAGAAAGAAATCAAATCGCATTACAAGAAGCTTTCGAAGCTTTAGTGCGTATTCAATACATCTCGTTCAACTTTTTCGTTGACCTATCCTCAAGCCATCCCGACAAAGTAAAGGCCACTGCAAATATGACAATCGAGGCTATACAAAACCGTTTCGTCGAGATCACCAAGGCCTACAAGTCGTACGTACTACTTTCCAGATTTGTGTATCTGTTATCACTACAACTGCACTTCAGCCTCACTGACGAAACTGTTCGAGAGAATCTCGAAAAGTATGGAAATCCTGACGGTCGAATTGATGTGTCTATGGGTATTGCTATTCCGAAATGGATTGTTGAAGGAAAGAATAATATCTGGGTGCTTGGTTTCTATGGAATTATTTTCGGTGGGGCCCTCCCTGCTCTTGTGGTGCGTATCCAATCTTTGGATCTGTTGCTTTGATCGAACACTCATTCTGTTATAGGGGCGTTGGTGGTTCGGTAGCCGTCAAAAGACCAAGGATGGGATTAACGCCTCGTCGGCAGCTGCATTTTTCAAAACTCTCAAAGAAGATTCTTCATTCGAAGAAGTATTCGGGACTTTTGCGAAAGGCTTCCAATGGGAACTTTCAGCGCGTAAATCCGCCCAGTCCCCTGAGTTGGACACCCTTGAGAAACAAATCGCAGAGAAAGCTGGTTCAAAGTATCATGAGGTCAAGAAAGTATGCGGAGATGATACATCGGCGCGAACAGGCCTCATTCTACTCTATGCTTATATGTTGCGACTCGATATCCAATCCTCTATCCTCCGAAAAGGTGATTTTGATGTCTTTTTGTTAATTATTCCAGTCTGTTGAATGCATATTACTAGAGCAAAAGAGATTGCTGCTTCAGACCCCTTTGTTACTTAATGCCCTTCTTAACATTGCAACGTCGCGCAACTGGCTTTCTCCTTCGTTGGCTGTCATGAGATTGCATGCATACATCACACAAGCTCTCCTCCCCGGACCTGAACGCATGCGCTTTGCTCAACTCCCTGGCATCAAACTCGACGAAGTTTTTACCCTTGCCCCCAAGGCTGCCGATCTTAGAGAGTTCGAACGAGCACTCGTCGAGAAGCATGACACCAGAATTCTTGACATTAAGACAGTTCTTGCAAAATGGGGTCGTGTTGAGATTGTTGATGCCGTTTTCAAAGGTATCGTCATCCATGCCTCATCGTTTCCTTTTTTCCCGTTCTCCTTGCTTACAAGCTCTTCAGTAATCGGCGAGCGTACCGTGACCCCTTCGTCAATTGTATTCCTTGTTGTCAAGTTAAAGATATCTCCACCTGTGTCAACCGCTGTGCAAGAAAAGAAGCTCGATGCTAACGAAATCAAACGTCGTATCAAGCTTAATGACGAGAAGGACGAAGAGTTCCTTGTTAGTCGCAAGGAAGCCGAAGAGCTTCCACCGGACAATCAACTGCCTGGCTGGATTCACGCACCATATTGGCCCGGGGTATGTAATCAAACCTTGCCTGTCTTCCTATCTTGAATCTAAATTTTTTCGCTGTGTTCAGGAGCGCAAGCCGTCGTGGTGGATAGTGCTTGGAGACGAGAAATCCAATCGTATCGTTGTTCCTCCAATGAGGATCACTGATATTCCATTCGCTCAACCTTATCACGAGCGTGACTACCGCTCTTACAAAATTCAGTTTCAGGCCCCCCAGAACGTTGGCGTCTTCACTTGGAAAGTACAGCTTATCAGTGATAGCTTTGTCAACGAGGATACCTCTCGCGACATCACTGTACGTCAACTATACTTGACTCGTTTCGCTTGTTATATATTGAGGACTCTTCTTATAGCTGAAAATTGAGGATGCCTCCACGCTTCCCAATGAAGATCAATCGGAGGACGAGATTTCCGATCCCGATGAAGATAGTATTGCGGGACAAATGGCGGCCATGCGCGGTGGTGCCGTCAAAAAGAAAGCGAACGACGAGGAAAGTGATGATGAGAGCACTACCGACGACGATGAGAAAGATGACGACAGTAGTAGTGACAGTGATTAAAATGTCTTTCTCTTCATATTCCATGCCACTTTGGGAAGGGGTGGTTTCGAACAGGACACACATGTAAATTACTCTAGCACACTTATTGATGGGCCTTAAGTCCCAGGTTATTCAAATTACATTTGGAGTCTTCAAGTCATCGCACCCACCATCAAGAGAACGCTGTCTGGTACTGAGATGGACACTATCTGAGAGAACCTCTGTTCGGACATGAATATTACGGAGGCTGATGTTTTGACTGATGTTTTGATTGCTCGCAGACTCTGTGGCCGAAGTTTTGGGTATAGTTGGAAACCAAATACCAGAAGGATCCTGTCACACAGGCCGGGTCATAATCGTCAAGTGTTCAGATATTACTGTCACACTTACATTTCCAGGTACACTGTTAATCTCGGGGGAACCGAGGCTGACTCGGCGAGCAAGAAGGGTGTCAAAAATGAGCTATAAATCACGTCAGGCGATATATCAACCACAATATGGAAACATACAATTGAATATAATGGAGCAACCGACAGTGAGAACATCAAAAAGACAGTTGTTGTACGGTTGGCAACATAGCTGATCAAATCTGCGAGAGAAAACAAGAAAACAGCGCCCCCTGACTGAACGAATCCGCGAAAGACACGAGTCAAAGATGAATGCCTTGGGGCTGGCATGAATGGAGGCTTGCACTGTAAAAGAGCATAGCCAACACCGACTGCATTTGCGCAACAAATAGTTAAGCACTGATATTTGATCGACTTACTCAACATACCGGCAAGACCTGCTTCAAGAAAGGTCTGTAGAACGAGCCAAACCAGGACCAGATTTTCAAAGATAGAATCACTTTGGTGAAATATCCTAGGTGCACAGGTGAAAAGAGCGCGTTGGAATTAGAACAGTCAGCATACATCTGATTGAGAGTGAGATTATGTTTGATGCTGACTATTCCAGCACCCAGTGATATGGCAAAAACTGTCACGGAAGTCAAAAAGAAAACACCGAATGTAAGGACATTCTTTGCCAAACGATGGAATCTATACCGGCGTCACATCAAGCGAGGTACAGAAAATTCATGATGTAGGCGAACCTATACGCCAAAAAAATGTGAGCAATCAGGCCAGTAACTGCGATGCATATCAATGTCGCTGAATTGGCCCAGAAACCGGCTAAATGTAAAACAGATAACGAATAAGTGGGAGAAGGCAATAATGATCATGTCACGAACTTCCGGTGGCGTCAGGATCGACATAGCTTTTGACACTTTTCCAATGGGGTCAGAGACGTAGATCACCGAAATGATCCCAGTACTTGCCAATAATTCCAAGCCATGTAAATAGAGCTGGATCTTCCGTTAACAGAACGATTTAATGTCTTAATGAGGGACTTACACAGCACAGTGAAAGGTATTGATAACAAATAGGAATTCGGTTGCGTATCTGAAAAACAGATCAGTCAAGTCCACCATCAGGAAAATTGATAAAAATGGGGTACTTTATCCACCAAGTATCGCTTATTCCTGTGCAGACTTGGTGAATATTCGAGGATTTGACATTGAAGAGCTTACGGGTATTACGATACGAGACATACTGCAGCATTATGATGCCGTATAGATAAGTATTCACTGTATTTATATGAATGAGCACAGATACTACGAAAAGTCTAGAAAAATCGTCTTACAGAAGATGCCAAGTAGCAGAGGACCTTGGATACCTTCAAGTTTGAATAACCAGTTCAAAGACGAGGTACATACCAAGTGGCCTATCGAAGTTGCCCATGTTGTCGCTCAGGGGAGCGTAGAGACAAGTGTATCTGAAAAAAATCCTCTCTTTTATATGTATGTACATTCAAGGATAGCGCAATATTCGCTTCACTTAATTGCGACAAGACAGGACTCATACATACATACATATGTAGTCAGGTCAAGGGACGGCAAGCCGAGTCCCTCAGTGCAGACAGGGTCAATGATTTATGGTTGGCATACTCTATCACAGGTCAAGAGCAGCCATTAAATAAGGAAGCAATTTTGTGCCTCACGTACATACACACTCCAAGATCAGAGCATCAAGGCGAGGGTGAGGAAAATCGCTCATGAGGTAAAAACCGACTTAGCGGTTTCATTTGAATGCAGCCGAGTAAAGGCAAGTGGGTGGAGACCCTGAATACTACAAGAATCACGATATGTGGGTGAAGCCAGGTGCTTTCATCAGAGTCGGAGTGGAATCGGAAGGGGAACATACATTTTTTATGCAGCACCAGGTGTCCTGGGTACGAGAAGGCCAAATTGAATATCACAGTAAAACTTATTGGTTCCTTGAACGGGTCTGGCAGTCAAATATTTAGTGAAGGCATTGACGCATGACTTTTCTATGAAGATAGAAAGCGTGGCTTCAGGGCTTAGATGCAGAACGGCCAAGGTTGCGCATTGTACCCCTCCTGAGTTTCAAAAGCTTACCTTAAAGCAGCAGTCTGTATATATAAACATAATACATAAAGCGATCAAGATCATATTTAACCCAACGACAATGTCTTTGACACCTCTACCTGATACGCCCCCTCTTGCCGTTGAGGCAAATTCAAGTTGTGCACAGCTCCGTTCTCTTCCTAAATCCGTCTACACCCTGCCTCAGACTGCTCAACTAGAGGCTCTTTATACTATCATTCGGGATAAGAATACGTCAAGGGGGGACTTCTTGTTCTATTCTGATCGTATCATCAGATTACTAGTAGAGGAGGGATTAAACCATCTGCCTGTGGTCAAACAAACTGTCGAAACTCCTACTGTGAGTTGTGTCCACCGGTACGCGATCACTTTCGTCACGACACATCGATAGGGTTCGGTTTACGAGGGCGTTGGATTCAAAGGCAAGATTTGTGGCGTGTCAATTCTTCGCGCAGGCGAGGCAAGATATTCTCCTGCGTTTCCCGAGGCACCTAATGAGCATCTTACAGGCGATGGAAGCCGGTCTTCGTGAAGTCTGTCGCAGTGTTCGTATTGGGAAGATCTTGATTCAGAGGGTGCGCAGATCCTCAACGCCTAATCTTATACTTGACTGCATCGCAGGACGAGGAGACCGCATTGCCGAAGCTATTCTATTCCAAGGCAAGCTTTACGACATGATGTTCTAGCCGGCGTCCCGTTAACAAGTAGCCAAGTTCCCGGCAGATATCGCATCGCGCTATGTCCTGCTTCTCGACCCTATGCTCGGTATGACACTTTCCCGTCGCTAATAGCAACAGTGTGTCTGACTTCACTCAGCCACTGGAGGTTCGGCCTTAAAGGCTGTGGAAGTACTCATGGAGAACGGTGTTCCAGAAGAACGAATTATTTTTATCAACTTGGTCAGCGCCTCACTAAGAATATAATGATGACTGAACATGAAATAAATATTTTGATGATTCTTAGATTGCATCTCCAGAAGGACTGACCAACTTTTGCACAAGATATCCGCTAGTCAAAGTGGTTCGACCATTTCCGCAGTATAATCCGTTCATCTGGCTAATGTCTTACGGTAGATTACTGGTTGGATTGATAAAGGTTTGAATGATAAAGCATACATCATACCTGGACTCGGAGATTTTGGCGAACGAAGGTGTTTCATTTCCTCACGCTGTTTTACACTGTTTACGACCAAAAGACAGATACTGCACATGAATTTTGTAGTCAAGGTGTTTGTTTATGTAGCCCACTCGAAATCTATTCAGGAACATTGGATGTTGGTATTATTCAGCAACGTTAAACCTCCATTGATCAAGAAGCTCTCCAAACTTTCATCAATTCCGATGCTCGTTGACGTAGACCATCTTCGTCACCAAAAGGAATATTTTCTAATTTCGACAACCTCATCAGGCTTTCTTGGAGTTGTTGTGCCTGAGGCATGGATCCAGTCTTAGCGAATTCCGTTTGTTTGGACGACGACGACTTGCCTTGACATTCTTGCCATCTACACGACACATGAGAATCAACATCCTTTCCAACATATCCTTCAGGTCTTGTAAGTCCTTCTCGTAGACTCAACGGTTTGTAAGAATCATTATCTTGTAGCAATAACTTACCGCCTTATTTAGGTTGATTTTGCCTTTAACCAGTCGATTGATCTTGAAATTCCAGATCGCAATGAGTTCGTCGCCAACGGTATCTTTACTATCAGTTCTGTTGTTCTGCCCGGGGTGATTGCTTGAGTTGATTTCTTTTTGTTCGTTCAACTTCCGCTCGATGCCCCAAACAAGTCTTCTGGGAACAATTGTGATAGCCGAGCCTTGAGGCTCAATGCTAGTTTGTCGAGACATCTTTTTCCGGCTCTGAACAAATTTATCAGTCCTCTCGCAGCCATCTTGTCGAGTTCGTTGACGACGCACAATCCGGGGTTTACGGTCCAGGTTTTGATCTTGATCTCTAGTTCCGAAAATCTCCTCCAAGGTTTCGCTGATTCGTTGATTCCTGCAAGTGACTGATGTTGCATACGAAGACATCTTATGGGTGCCTAGCACGTTTGCATGCGCCCCTTCCTTGTTGGCTTTGAAAAGGTGTCGCAAATTGAGCCGCATGATATTGGAGCCTATGCTCGACCTTTTTGAGAATAATATAGAGCTCACGTTGGCGCCAGCAAGCTTGTATTCATGCAATTTTCTCCTCTGTTTCATTTGTTGACCTCGGAGTCGGGTACTGCTGTTTGCTTGTATGCTGGTTGCAGTCTCCGACGCGTTTCTACTACGATCAGCATATTCAAAAACGGGAACTCGATGTGTTTGAGGTGATGATATAGATTCTTGTGGTGTGGAATCAATCCTTTTAACCTGTGGTGTAACGTTCTGCTCAAAACCCGGTTCAAACATGCTAGCACAGCTTTGAATAGGTGTCTTCACCAGTGCAGATGGATTAGAATTTGTATTATCTTGAGAAACCATTGGGACTGGTCTCGAACTTGTTTTATAATCATTTCGATGCTCGATTACTATCGTCGGATGGCTCCCGCTCGACTTCGCTGCTGTCGAAGAGCTATTGGATCCACCGTTACGAAAAGATGAAGAGTCGGAAGTACTGGAGGTGGCTTCGTCTGGTGTTTGATCACAGATAGCCTTGAAGATGTCATGATTCGAAAATTGCTTCTGAACATATGAAGGTTGCTCTTTGAGCAACTCGTCGATTTCTGCATCAGAGTCACTCTCCTCAACCTCCTGAAGAGTTGCCCAAGCCGTAATGTTATCCATGTTGGATCTTTCATGACCTGAGAAAAGTTGATTGTTCAGAAACACCAAGTAAAAAGGGAAGATTTGCTATAAATAAAAGTTGTCTCACCATGTGACAAATGGATGTCTGAAAGCAGTGAATCAATCAATTCTGAGATTAGTTCTCTATGGTGTAAAAAGCCCACATTGTCCTTTGTCTCTCGAGGTCATGGATGTCGGATTTACAGCCAAGTCAATCATGCAAGCACACTATTGTGGCCCAGTGTAAGTCAAAGAGTGTCTGGAGAAAAAGGCCTGTCAAATCACTTAGTAGCAAATACCCAGCTTACTGACTAATACAGGAAACCAATATTGAAGATGTGGTCCCAATCAATGTTGAAGAGCATGTAAACTAAATCAAAGTAAGGACTTACAATCTGGTAAGTGTTGGATGTTCAGAGCAAAATGACAATGATGAGTCAGAGATGGTGTTGTTTAACACAAGCAAAGTTGTTGATTTATACTTGTCATTATTTACATCTGTTGAATCTGTCTTTGTCAACATGAAGACCTTAGATCACCACCACTAGAAGCAATTTGTGACTACTAAGACTGGGAAGTCATCAACTGGTCAATTGTCTTTTTCTATATATGTTGAAAAAGCTGGAGGAGGAGTGCATTATATTAGTATGTTCCTGACAACAGCCACTTCATTGTCAATGCTGTCATCTACAGGACATATATACTTACTCATGGAGTGATTACAAAGTGACTGTGATGACTCTGGCCATCTGGCAGGACCGAAGAGGTGGAAGCTATGATACAGTTTTGCATGCCCTGGAAAACTCACCATTGTCCAAGCCACCAATCAACCTATTGTTTGGCAACCTTTTCTACAGAATATGTATGCAACTTACTGAGTATTTGATATGCACAAGACCATGCAATCAAGTTTTAAACTATTAGGTTTGCTTCTGATTTGCCATACAGTGATTTCAGAAAATGGTATTGTTGGTCAAGAAAATGTACCTCATGTTCCTAGAACTGGTAGTAGTAATTGCTGGAGAAAAGAGGGAAGTGTGTGTTTTGAAAGGTTCTCTCACATGGGCAAGAAAATAAAATTGCACTCTACCATGTATGCCTATACTTAGTGTCAAGTTCTGTTGACTCCAGGGGTTACTACATGAGTGAAGACTTTGCTAGATGGACCTGATGATAGCTACATGCATGGGCAGGGTGTAACATATATGTATGACTGGAGTTTGCAAAAGTGACTCTGGAGCAATCAGGACTGAATCTAGCATTTAAGAACATGTAAATTGTGCTCAAAGTCAAAGACAAGAAAGAGTTCAAATTAAATGATAAAATGTGAACAGAGTCAATGAGATTTGTCATGATCACCCATCAGTTCTCTGCTGCCTATTAGCCATTGCCATAACATTGTGGTTTTTTTTAGTTTTGGTTCTTTTTGCTTGTTTGTGAATCATCTTGTATTGTCAGTTTTGTCTCATTTTGTCCTATATTGTCTTATTTGTCTCATATTGTCTCAACTCTCTTGCCATGACCTCTGTCTTAGCCTTTTACCCTCCATGTTTTCCAGCATTTTGCACTCAGAGTCACCTCCTTTGACATGTCCCACCTTAGAATAATTCTGATGCCTATACTATCACATTTACTGGGCTGTAAAACCACAGGGACTTCCAAAATGTGGTTCTATAAGAGATCTATATGCCTGTATCCTTGATACTTCTGTACTCAAGTCCAATAATACTAGTAATTGTGGGATCTTGAATTTTGGGTGAATTAAACTATGGCGATTGTTTGATCATTAAGCAGAATTACACATCTCTTAGAAAGACTGTTCCCGGTTTTATTTTGTGTGAAATATTTTGACTTCATGTGTTGAGTACATGTTGGATACACTATCAAGCCAGACTATACTAAGTTTCTAGGTGCCTTGTCCAGCTGGGAGGACTGTAGAGGATGAGCATATGTCTGGTGTGACAATCTGTGATATTACTCTGATCACAATTCAAAGTCCACTGAATGTGTCAGGGAATATCACAACAATGCATTCATTGGCATAATCATATCATGCTTTCCCAGCCCAACTGGCTATAAATATAGTCAACTCACTTCATTATACATCTATGCCACCCTTGATACCTTTGATACATCCTCCTGCCTGTTCCACTCAATATTGTCCACCATTTCCTTCATTACCACACCCAGTCATCCTTGGTAATATATTATATATCATTTACAAACATCTTACTTGTATTGCTGTACATACTCTTCAAATTATATTGCTCTACACGCTTCTCCTGCTGCCCTTAAAACTGGCATCACATGTTGATAAGCCTGTCATTGTGTCAAAAGGAGTACTCACACAATTCTTGGTGTAGGCTTCTGGACCTGTGGTTACAGTACTCATGATCCACCTGGTGCTCCACAAGGGCTGGGGTTCAAATCTGTCAGGGGACTTCCATTTTTGGCACTTCACTACACTACAGCCCACCTCCTATGTGTCACGACCCGCTACCAACCCCCAGGACTCAGCCCTGGCCCTGGGACTCCAACCCTCCCAAAACCACCCCCACGACCGCCCTGGGCCCAGACCACTACCCGGCAACTCCCCCAGCCATCACCGGCCATCACCGGCCATCAACGCCACCAGCCACCGCCACCTGCAGCATCCTTGGCCATCACCGCCCATCACCGCCTGTCGCCACCACAGCCACCACTACCCACGGCACCCCCCAGCCATCACTGCCATGACCGCCACATCAGCGCCGGGTCTTGGCTATCACACCACATCAGCGCTGGCACCACCCATCACCCCTGGCCTGTGCCAAGACCCCCATCACGCATCACAATTGCACATCACTGCTAACCCAACCCCCACATGCCACGCCCCGCTCCTGCTCCCCCTCACCACCCCACTACCACGTGTCTCTGCGTTTCCAGTGCGAGACCTCTGCGCTGTGCAACATGTCTCAACCTCGCCTTGCTCCACGCGGCCCCCGGGTCTCACCCCAAGCCCCGGGCCCTATGTACTGCGTAGTATATAAGTCGTAGAGTAGTAAGTAGATACTCTAGTCTTGATATTACCATAACCCGTCTTGTTTGTTCTCATCTCTGTTTCATTTTCTCGTGCGTCCCAGTCTTGTTACTTTTACTTGCTTCTTTTCTCGTTGTACTTGTCTCGTTTCATCTCTCTGTCTCGTCTCCACTCGTCTCGTACTCTCAATCTATTCTCATTGTTCTCCTTTCCCTTTCTACTCTAAGTTCTCGTGATTCTCCGTTCCTGGCTCCTCCCTTCAACTTAATTCATTTCCATCTTCTGTTATCTTATCTCAACTCTTTCCCCTTTTGGCTGTCCAACTTCCCCAGTTCTGTTCCCATCCCCGGGACTCACTAAGTCCCCACGCCTGATTATCTCTTGATCCCCGGGACTCGCTCACCCACCGGCGCTTGCTCGTCCCATTCTCTTGCACCCCTGGGACTCGTGCCAACCCCCATTACTCGTCCTCTGCCCTCCCCAGCACTCGTTGATGACGCCCAAAATTGTACCTTGTGGTGTCGGGGTAGGCAGTCACAAGGCTGGTAGCGTTGGGCTCGCTAAG
>JAGGAQ010000244.1:0-27230 GCA_017657225.1 Termitomyces sp. T69sscA | reverse complement strand
CAAAGTTATATTAGACATGGTAATCAATGATACAATGGTAACTAATCACCTAGCAGAGGGAAATCCAAAGAGAACAAGTCTAAGGATTCCCCGCTGCTTGGTGCAGTGCATCAGCAGGTGGTGGAGGTGTGGGAACAACTGTACAGGTGACTGGAGCTAACCTTTACCTTGGATAACGTTTGAACAGGAAGTACAGAAAGTTCCAGGGATTTTCTAAAAAGAAAATGACCTCCAAAGATCTCCGGAGATCTGGAACGAGTCCCGGAGGTCTAGAGCAAGCCCCAGAGGTCCCAGGGAGTGGTGTAGAATGTGCCAATGGAAGTCAAATGGAAGTCCCCTAATACAACCAGCAGAATAAGGTGATTGTACATTGTACTACAGAAGTCTCATGCCACTGCATTCATCCCTAGAGTCCTCTCCTGAGCTTTAAGAGCCTGAGGCCACCTCTTCTCAGATGCTGTCACCTCTGGTGTGGTGCCAAAAATTTCAAGCTCTCTACTCCCTTGTGGCCACCTCCCTTAGTTATGGGACACACAGAGGCTTGCTGGCCAAATGTGTTGCCTTTTTGTTCCCTGTTGAGCTCCAACTCTCATCCATTCAGTGAGGGTGGCTGCAGCCTCTCCTCCTCTTTCATCTGTAACATATATTGTTGCCTTATATTGTCTACTGGAGTCACTCCATCAGCCCCTTCAAACACTATCCCTTGGTTGTTGATGAGCAACTGGCCACTTTCTGCCATGTCCAAATTGTGGATACGCTGGTAGTTCACATGATCTGCTCATGATACAGCCATGGCCACATGCCATGAGGGGCTCTGAGGCTCACTGCATTTGCTCTTAGCATAGCTAGGGGTATGCGTTCCTGGCAGTCTTAGCATGGCCTGCTCCTCCACTTTCACTTTAGCACTCTCTGGTGCTGCAATTGCTATTCCTGGTGGCAGGCCACCTTTTTTTGATGGAGGCACCAATGTTTCTATCACTAAGAGTGGCAGCAACGCAAGTCCAATCATCACCCATTGGCACTGAGCTGCTGCTCTTTGCTGTGCAAAGTCATTTTGAGACTTCTTTGTCTGCTGGAGCATGTTTAGTATATTCATAGCTATGTCTATGGCCAGAGCCCTTTGTGCTCACACATTCTCATATGCAACTGGCCCTGAAAGGATCACCATTGATCCTGCAGATCCTCTGATGGCTTTGCATTCAAGTTACTACTGAATCTTAAGCTTGAAGACCTGCATATACAACTCCACATATTCTGTGACTCCCTCCTGGAGCAGCTGCTGCCCTCATCAAGTCATCATCTTCAAGTGCTTCAGCATGTATAACTGCAGATGCTGCCATGTTGTTACTATAATCACTGGATACTTATCTAGTACAAGCTGTAACTGCACTTTCAAGGTTGACATCATGTCTCTATGGACACTCTTGTCCCTCTCCAACTTGAGCATCTCACTCAGATTTGGGTACCATATTGTCTTCCTCTTGGTCAGTCAACCTCCCCTCTGCACCACCACTTCAGCCTCATAGATTTCCTCCAAAAGCATGTAGTAGCTCTGGGTGCCCAGTTAAGAGTGGGTGATATTTAGCAAGGCATGGCTGGCCTCTTCTGTTTCCCTTGCAGGCTGGCTGGCCCTGAATAGTGTACTTTGCACCAAATCAGTAAAATGGATCATATCTTTGGGACACTGCTTTGGCAGTACGACACTCATCAACAACCTGGGTTGGACTGGCAGTACTCAGATATGCAGGAGCAACTCAGTTGGTCTCAATGATATTTCCACTGTTTGTCTCAATTGTGCGCTGGGCCTTGCTCATTCTACAGCTAGCCCACCTTATATCCCTAGCCCTTCTGTATGCAAGAACTCAACTGTATTGTTTCCTTGCTTAGCCAGCAGTTGGTATCTTTGCATTAATAGTGCTATTGGCTGCCAACTGTCTATTGACACACCAGGCGTGTTTTTTAGGTTGTTGAGCATTTTGCCCAATGACATCATGGTTGTCATTCTGTGTACCCAGAAAGTTTATCAGCCTGTGGCTATATGTGAAGTCCAGAAGTTTGATAAAGAGATAAAGATAAAAGCTAGCAGATGTCAAAAGCCAAGAGCAAAGAATCAAAACCCCAGTTGGTTGATTCAAAAAAAATGTAACAGTATTATGAAGTCTTGCAGCTTACAGTTGCACAAGTGAATCTGACCAATCTGTGGTATTGACATGACACTGTACAACAGTAAAAACAAGACTGCTTAGCTAAGCACTAAGCAGTCACATAAATCTACAATATTTTACAACACCTGAGGGTGCAATGGTAATATTAGATAACATCTATGTCCATTATATATTAGTAATTATAAACACTAAGCATCAAGAGGCATGCTGCCTGTTACACAGTGGCAGCCAAAACCTTTTCAATGTTTTGAAAAGATCACTTAGTAACAAATCGAATAAAATCAGCAAATGTATAGAGATAATATGTACATATTGTTCTCTAGCACAGGAGCTTTAATTTGACATCAGTCTCAAGTTGTACAATAAGCTGTATGAGACACTCCAGGAGTGCTCTGCATATATAAGTATTAGAGAAATGGACAAGAAAGGCACAAAACAACATGAGAAAACACAAGAGAGTGACACAAAAGAAGCATGAGAATGACATGGGAAGCTTATTCAAGCCCTCAAAGATGCACACAATGCACCAAACACAAAATGACCATGAGCAAGTGTATTGGCTATGATGATTAATAGATTACAGAGTAAGATGGAACTGAACTATAATGTGTGTACATATTAGTATTGGGGGCTGTCACATGCAGACACCCATCAAACTTCAACAATAGGTTGTTGTCAATCATGTTATACAGTAGCATCAATATTACAATAAACCTTTGTTAGTGAACTTGGGGTCTTGTTAATTGTATTCTTGTTATTTAAACTCTGGACTTGTCTTGCATGTCTCATCTCATATTCCCTTGTCTTGCCTCATTTTCTACAGCTTGTTGTGTTCATGCCCTTATTGTCTCTTCATGTTTCTCTGGCATCTCTCCACCAGAGCCACTCCTTGCCATGCCTTGCCTTCTAGAACACCTATATTGTTCTGCCTTCTTGTCCCAGCTCTTGTCCATCCTACTGCAGCTTAAGCCCCACTTCTCCAAGACCATCTACTTATCCTAGTTCTCTCATGTTTTACCTTCAGCCTCCTCCCATGGCTCACTAATAATCATCTCCCCATTTGGCTGACCCCCAGAGACAGTCTCAGAACTATATAGCTCTGTACCAAAGATTCTTGGTGCTTGCTCACATCTCAGTGTAGCCCTGTCATACACATATGTCCTCATTGAGTCCATCATCTACACAAGGCCCCTCTGAGGTCAGCAGAACCTGACACTTCTCAGCCATGTCTTTGGCCAGAACAGCCTTGGTGGACTCTTTGCCACAGCTGCAAAAGAGATTGGTTGTAGTGGAGGCTAGTTTGCTTTCTCATCTTGCTGCTTGAGCCATTTCAAGTCTACCTGAGCAGGTACATGACTTTCTATTTTTCTCCCCTCTCAAATCTGTAAAATTGCCATTTGTTGCTGCTTCTTCAGGCTGTTAATAATATCACCAAGCAGCTTGGACACAGTGAGACCACCAATAGGTCCTGTCAGAAATATGCCTTTGCTCGCTCAGAATGGCCAGCATTCTCCTCGGGCTGAAGAATCAAGGTTGCTTCTTGACACCTTCCTTTCTTGCCAATCTTGCAATATAGCAGTGCATGCTTGAGAAGCAATTTTCATACTAGGCCAGATCAGCCTAGGACATAGTGTACAAGTTCCACTCCAAAATACATATTAACCGTGGAACTACCACAATGTATGGCAGACCGACCAACCACTCTTGACATACATGATTCACTGAGATTGATCTTTTACGGAGCCGATTTGGCCACTGTCACACCTGCTTGTTCCATGAGAATATAGTAACAATCATGTGTGGTTATTCTCTCATCAGTACATGCTTTGCCGCCGGAACTGCATTTGCCGCTGCGACTATATTTGATCTGATTAATACCAACCTACTCGGGTCAACGGCTAGTAATTGGTCACATGTGGTTAACCATGCTAACCATCCATAGCTATGTTAGCTTCCATGTTAGAATCCACTTTGCAATGCAATGAATAGGGAACCTGTTGTAATGTACGTCACACTGATTCATGCTGGTGTCTGTCATCTTTTGTAAGGACACACGAACAACCGAAATTTAATCCGAGAAGGTTGAGCCATGTCCGCTTAAGAGCCGACATCTTCCTGTCAGTGCTGCAGGGAATGAGGGTTTATATTTATAAAAGCCACTGGCTAACGTTGCAGTGTCCTCGGTATTAGCATGTGATATACATGTAAGAACCCTCAAGGTTCAAAGTTAAGGTTAACCTCTTCTTGAGCTGACCAAGTGACAGGTTTCGGCTCGATAGCAGCCTTCAATTGATCAAACTGTGTATCGATTGATAACTCGCGTAAGGCAGCAGCGTCCAGTTTTATATGTGTGTGAACGTCGAAGTAACCTCCTAGTACCTGTCAAATATCTTTGCTTCACCGGCTTCATAATTGAAAGACAGTGTCGACACCGTATTCAACCTAAAGTTCGATTCCAGTTTGTCTAAACTAGGGCGGTTGAGTTTTAAATGGTAAAACTCCGAAATTTCTGCAGAGTAACCTCGGGGAAAGATCTCAGGACCACGGACATGTAATGCCTAAAGTAAGATATGCTACCATACTTGGATACACCCTCGATATTTTACCTCGGATCATCCTTGAAGCTCGCGTACAGGAACATTCTTTGTGATCGTGCTGCGTTTCTACCAACGACTCATTGTCAGATAGGTAGTCTATTCAGACGTCTGGAATTCCGAAACCGCACTCTCGACTCTGTTCTGCCTCGCATTCTACGTTGCTCATACTAGAACACGGTCTAACGAGACCCTTGTGATGACATGGTACTTGTCAATTTTCGAATAGGCAAATAGCCCTTGATCAATGTCTCGCTTTTAGTTCGAGGTTCGGGGTGCTAGTGTTCTAACGTTCATTATCCATCCGATCATGCTCAGATCCCATGTCCCCAGTACTACATAGACCAACGCAGATGGGACTGGCCAAGGTCGGCTGCCTAGAGTATGAGCCCCAACTTTGACTGATCACAACCGAACTTTAACGAGCTTTTTTTTTTCTAATAATTTTCTCAATGAGAACGTTTGGGTTTATAGTTCATTTACAGTGGTCTCTCAGGAGATCGCTGATTCATAGATAAACTCTGATGGTAAAATCGATCTCAGCGACGGGAACAGACAAACCTTTATGCTGCCACCATGTTGCCGCATGAGTTCATCAGTCACTGTGACGCTAGCGCTTCTACTTGCTAGAAAGGACATATGGGTCAAGGGAATGAGAGAAAGTTCTATCATTCTATTTTACGTTGAAGTCCCTGCCCATTCCAGGTGGAGTACATGTGGTCTGCCTCGTAATGCGCCATATCTAAACTTGACTCTGATCTTTTTCATTCACAATCCTTTCCTTGACTGACTCTGTACACCATACACACTTGACTCTCCCTCCTATTAAAATGATGGATGAATCGGCGCTTTTCTACACCCTTCCGCTTTCATCCATGTCCATGCAAAAGCCCACATTGCAAAATGTCCGCATTCGGTCTGTACGTGATGCCCTCCACGTCTTCTATGCGGTCTCCACGAAACGTCTGGCTCTGATCACTC
The DNA here is from genome assembly GCA_017657225.1 of Termitomyces sp. T69sscA. NCBI lineage: Eukaryota > Fungi > Basidiomycota > Agaricomycetes > Agaricales > Lyophyllaceae > Termitomyces > Termitomyces sp. T69sscA. Next base: position 21,490 of record JAGGAQ010000244.1, on the reverse strand, counting down.
GACGCCTGGATGCTGAAGAACGACGGGCAATAAGCTCGGGTAACGTTTATGTTTGGTCGGTAAAATTCTCACATGGGGCATCGAAAACCGCTGATTAGAGCTGATGGCTCACTATAGGGAAGAACGTGGAGCAAATACGGAGCCCACTGGATTAGGGATGGAAAGGTGGTAAGAGAACGCAGCTTCCTGGATGACACATGAAAATAATATTAAACCCCATGGTCTAGGACTGACGGGATGGGATGGGGTCCAAGTCGTATGTATTTATCTCTTTATCTCTCCAACGGAATTCTTGACCTCATTGAGTGCGGTAGGCGTTCGGGATGTGCGCAATTTTGTGACTCAAGTTGTTTATCCCCTTTACTTTTCCTTAGGACTTTCTCTTCTATAACCAAAAAGATCCTAATTTTAGGGAGGATCTTGTCAACCCAGTAACACCGTGGGCACAAATGATGAGGTTAAACTCTTGGTATCTTGAGCCGGTTGAATTCTGACTTGCTTTCAGAAAACGAGAACCTACAATGCATGTGTCGGGTTATCTGTCGATTCAACCAGAACGCTTGGTAAAGCAGACTTATAGTGTTCATGTAACCCTTCCATCGGATTCTCCTCGGGGAACTATACGGAAGTGGCATCTGAGTAGGTTTCAATCCATAGAGAAATACCCCATCATGGTTTCTCATCGTATCCTAAGCGGCTTATTTTAGCCAACAACGACTTGACGAGCTTGGTACTATTGATGAAATACCGGGTATCGGAGGCACTCCTGTGCCCGAAGGTCTCTTTAGAAGTGCACGGGCCGGAAAAATACGTCGCGACCATCGCCACTCTGGCGAAAAAACAACACCTCCAACAGAAATCACCAGCCTTGCTGAATCATCAGGCTCATACTTTGAGTACGATGAGAGTTTATTTCGAAATACTCGACCCCGCGACTCGACCCCTCTGAATCATTCAACCCTATTATTCCACTCATCTGACGACTTCAGAGAGGATTCGTCATCGTCCGAGAGCTCGCGGAATAGTGGGTCTCCAACTCAGCAAACCTCTCTTGTACCGCTGGAATATCTTCAAAATGTTTCTGTCCCTCGACGGAATCCGGCCGACGAACAAACTTTACGACGTTTTTCGTCGCAGACTATGAGCTCAACCTTTTGAGTCACTTTGAAATATGAGCAGTAGATTTTTCCCTCCTCTTAGAACCAAGACACTGTTGCGGATATTTGTTCCAGGCTCAGGACCAGTTGTGTTGGTAGAAGCTATCACTTTGTACCTACTCGCGCAGCATATGCTATAAATTCTTGAATAATTTCGACATTTCACGGTCCAGCTTCGTTCAAATTCAAATCGTGTACTTCCTGTGCGGCTGGCGTGGCTGCTGAACCCGTGCACTGGATGTTAAGTCCGCCGAAAATCTGTATATTTGTTCTAGGCTTAGGAGTTGAATTCTATCGACATCTGCGTGAATGCTTTTTCAAACTGTCAAAAACTTGCTAGTCGGTTCACAGAAAATGCAACAGCCAACCTTGACAGATCAACAAAGTTACTTCCCATTGAGTGCGTGCGTAATAATGGGTTCTTTTTAGCTGGCGAGACAAAGCCTGCTATTCATACACCAAGACAGCTAGCTCCCAGACCTTGAATTTTTCATGTCATCTGCTATGCATGTTACGTTTCCTGGCATTGTGAAAGAATCAATGGTCGAATAACCTTATAGAATGGCCTGAGAATCCACAGCCACTCAAAAGACTTGTTCCCTCGGCCCCCTGAACACCGCAGGTACTCCATCTTGCAATTTTGGTCGAGACCACACATTCTTCCTGATCTTCCATAAACTACAGCAGAACGTGATTCCTTATAACTGAATTGACTGGACACGACATGAAAGAATAGAAGTGAATATCCCAGACAATTCATTTCATTACGATATCTTGATCTTGGTTATCCCAAAGAATGGCGAGTCGCCGTTGATGTAGAACCATGGACATGGCCGATCCTAGGCAAGCTACAGTACCGAGACGGAACGTTAACCTTAAAGATTGCTTCCCAATCGGAAGTAGCCCCGCAATGCCGCGAATCGCGATCATTGTATGGCAATGACCTGATCGACTCTCTGTAGGACAATAGGCTATGCTGAGGAAACCATTTGCAAAGTTCCCACAGATGATTTCGGCTCGTGGGGCCGCGGAAGAATTCTCAACACGTCCTTGAAACAAACTCAACCGCCACGAGATGTCAACCAATGTGTTTTCGTACCCACGCAGGTTCACACGCGATTATGACGTTTAAATCAGCACCAGAGATGAACGGCGCTTCAGATCCACAAATGATCAAGACGGTTACTTCCAGGGACCTCATTCTCGCCTTATCTAATTGTACAACGAAAGTGACAAGTGAAAAGTGAAAGATGACACCGATTGCTAGCATCCAGGTGCTGGGATGGTGATATATATGGTGATCCATGAGTCTTGATGAGAATGGACACAGCCAATCTTTTCTTCACACATGTAAGGTAAAGAAGGTTTGCATTTGACAGTAATCGGGACAATCGCGGCAGTCTCCCTTAGCCGCCGGGAGTTCCTTGATACGACATCGGGAAGATTCGGCTGTTTTACTTGGTATTGATAAGAGCGGCATGGATGACTGGCGTCCGACGTTCTTGGACGGGTAATGTAGATTCGTTAGCCGAGTATGGAGAGAACAAGAAAAAGAGTCCTTCCAAAGGGACAGCTATCTCCGCCGCGCCGATGGATTTGCCCATTCAATGTGGAACTCATTATCATTGTAGCGACCGCGACCTCTCACTTCAGTCAAACCTCTTATACCCCATGGCTCTGATAACCCATAATCCCCATAACCCATGGATTTTGACCCTCTACCAACTTGGTTGGCAGAGAAAATCAGCAACTCTCCCATACTCAATAATCCATGGGCTTGGAGGGGATCCATAACCCATAAATCACCAGGAATATGTCGGCAATCAGCAGATTTTATTGTGTAGACAGATAAGTTGTTGTATCATAATGACGTTCAATCAATACTTTATGAATTCAGCCAAACTTTTTCTATTTTTTTCTCGGCCATGCCTAGTAAGGATCCTCTGCAAGCACTTAAAGCAGGCATCTCCCAACGTAGATCAGAGATCAAAACACGCAAAGATGATCTTCTCACACGTCTTGCAAGGCAGGAAAAGATCTCCGAGGCCGATGAGGCATGGCTAGACCATGAAGCAAATTTGGTTGATGAGGAGACAGCCATCGAGCTTCTTGGGAAGGCTTCCAACTATGAACATGGATCTGCCCAGTTGGATTCACACCAGAAGAGCCTTGTTGAGCAGCTGTTGGAACTTGGAGGAGGTAAAGAGAAGGTTGTTGGCAATAGAAGGAAGTGTATGTCTTTAAGTAACCAGCCAAAAGTTTGATCTCATTTAGGATTACATAGGCCCCAAAAGCCGAAAGATTGTACCTTATGAGGAGAAAGGAAAGAGCACACCAGTCTTCATGAAGAAAGAAAATGGGACACTGAAGCAGAAGATTGAGATTTTGGATTGGCATCACCCAGCTGCACATTGGAATAAGATCTATCCAATTTTTTGCCTTAAGCAGCCCACCATCTCAGCCTGGATTAAAGGTGAGAGCAAGTACCGCAAAAAGTATGCCAAAGCATTGGTGAGGGGTCAGCCTGGACACACAAAGTGACAAAAACAAGTTGGGCATCCTGAAGTCAACAAGATGCTTGAACTATGGATTTCTAAGGCCATGTCTAATGGTATTCCACTCAGTGGAGAGATTCTTAGGCAAAAGTAGATTTGTTTTGCAGAGCTTGTGGGAGTACCAGATGATGAAAAAACCAGATTCAAGTGCAGCAAAGGTTGGCTGAATCAATTAAAGAAGCAAACTGGCTTAAGGAGTTTGAAATATCATGGAGAAGCTGGTTTGGCAAATCCTGCAGATGTTGAACAACAGCAGGAACACATACCATCTGACCACAAAGTACAATTATCCGCTGAAGGATATTTTTAACATATGAATGAGACTGGACTTTTCTGGGCATTAGTTTATTTTCTTTGTCTGTTGATAGACAATTCATACTCACCAGTCTACTTCAAAATCCCACCAGACCATGGCCTCATGAACAAGCAGATGTCTGGCATAAAAGGTAACAAAAGGTGCTTGACATTTGCATTCATAATTAATGGTATTGGCACTGAGAAGCTCCCTCCTTTAATCATTGGGAAATTTGACTGTCCACACTCCTTTGGAGGTAAATCTGGAGCCCAGCTTGGATTCAATTACAGAAGCAACACAAAGGCCTGGATGATGATACCCATTTACCAAAATTGGCTTCATGATTTGGATGCCAAGTTGTGACAAAATAGATGTAAAATCTTACTGTTCCAGGAAAATTTTAGCACTCATGTACCTCCTGGCAACCTCACAAACATCCATGTTGAAAACTTTGCACCTAATCTTACAGCTCATCTCCAACCAGCTGATGCTGGTATTATCCATTGTTTCAAAGCTCATTTCCATGCTAGCTTCATGAATTGTGCCATCAATTGTTATGACAGTGGTATTTCCCCTGCTGATATCTACAATATCAACATTTAGAAGTGTTGGAGAAGGATTGCAGTATGCATGTGTCACAAGGACCAAACATGTGAGTGTGCCGCAGGGAAATTGAAAAAGACAGATTAGAAAAGGGACTGTACAGTTTGTTGGATATGTGTCAGATTCAGAGATCAGGCATACCTCAGTCATTTATACACTGACTGAGGTATGTGTGGATTTAATTTATGGATATATGCATACTCATAAAATACCTACTAGTTATTCTGTAACTAACAGGTTATTGGCCCCATGCCACTCAGTGAAACGGCTCTGGAAATTTTTTCTGACCCATCGAAAACCAAAACAATACGTCCCAGAACCCAGCCTTGTTCCTCCTACCAACGGAGGACAGATTTGATGGCTCCAATTGGGTAGCTTTTTGAACGACCATTACTGAGGCTGCATGCAGACACGGCTTATTAGGATACCTGACTGGCCCACCCACTCCTAAAGTTTCTTCTGCAGCAACATCCACAACTTGGTGGAGTGCTACTAACCCCACACCAGAGGAATGGTCCCAGCGCAACACTTTTGCATGGAGCATGGTGACCCTGAACGTCATCAACCTGATTGGTGCAGGGGTGAAGATGGATGGCTTTACAGCAGATGTGTGGTTGTCCTTGATGACCCTGCACAATGCACAGTCAGACCTGGGCCTGATCCATGTGGAAGAAGAACTGGCATTGATTAAGTATGTTGACAGCACAAGCATTGAAGCGCACTTCAAAGTGCTATGGACTGCATGGTTGAAGGCAAATGACCAGGACGCAGATATCAATGACAAACAATTCTATGCGTATGTGATAAAGTCTATGCTCAGCTCATGGGCTGCAATTACTGGCTTGCTGACCAATGAAAAGAAGTCAGCTGAGGTCATTGTGCAGCTGATGACTCATGCACTCCTGCTCCATGGCACATCTGCAGTTGCTCCTGCAAGATCGGCTCAGGCCTTGGTAGCGCAGGCTGGGCACAACATCAGTAATGCCAAGGAAAAAGGGGTGTGTTTGAACTCTGTGTGCAGCCATGTTGGTCACACCATTGAGAGGTGTTTCAAGAAAGGCGGTGTGATGGAGGGAAAATTCCCTGAGTGGTGGAGGAAGAGTTGGGGGGGGAGGTGCAAGTAGTACCCCTGCAGCAGCAGTTCCCGCCACCAACCAGACCTCTGCCACGCCCCAAGCTAACTCCCAGTCATCTCAGCTAACAACACATCCAGCCCTTGGTGCCTCGCTTTCTCTACTCTGACAGGCAATGAGGCACCCAGCCATATCACATATGCCAACTCCATGGACACTTCTTCACTGACCGCAATGACTTCATCATGTATGGCTCACCAGACAATGCTTGTAGGACTGGCTTGGCTGCGAAAGGCTTGTTTGACATACTTGGCTGTGGAAAAGTCTGAAAATGGATCAGTCTTGTGGGGGAAACCATTGAAGTCACATTTGAGAATGCACTGCATGCCCACAACTTAGACCACAACCTCATATCTATTGGTTTGTTAGTCTGTAAAGGAGTCCACTTGAGCATTGACAGTGATGGAGCAACACTTCATGCACCTGATGGCCGACCATTTATGAAATGTCCGATGTCAGGTAGAATGTTCATTGTTGAGTTTGTTCCCCCACCATCAACCATGTTAGCTACTTGCTTGCTGAACTGACCTACCAACTTTGAGACCTGGCACTGGCGCTTGGGCCACATCAATGAGACCACAATTTGGGAGATGGCCCACCAAGATGTTGTCAACGGCCTGCAAATCACTAGGATGTCCACCAATGGCAAATGTAAAGACTGCATCTTTGCGAAGCAGTCTCATCACCCTTTTGATGCCACTGTGATGCCAGAGTCTACTCCTTATGAGCAGGTAGCGTTCAATTTGTGGGGATCCACATGAGTCCAGATGATGGGAGGCAAGACTCTGATGATGGTGGCCATTGACCAGGCAGGCGCTGACTGCGAGGTGTGGTTCCTTGCAAACAAAACAAGGGAGAACACACTGGCATGTCTTGAGGCCTTTGATGCAAGAGTCGAGACTCAGTATGGCATACAGATTAAGTGTGTACATACTGATGGGAGTAAAGAGTTTGACAATGACCTGTGGGAAGCGTATTGCTGGAGGCGTGGAATAAGGCATGAGACAACTGCACTGCACTCATTGGCTGTGAATGGAGTTGTGGAGCGCAGGAATAGGACCATATTAGACCTAGCACAGAGCATGCTCAGTGATTTCTGCCTCCCTGTGCACTATTGGAGTGAAGCAGCTTCTACAGCAGTTCATGTGTTGGACATGATTCCAAGCTCAAGGCACCCTGGGACAACCCCCCGTGAGATTTTTACAGGCAAGAGACCCAATGTTTCGTACCTCTAGCCCTTCAGCTGTACTGCATATGTGAAGGTTCCATGTGAGGATGGTGCCAGCAAATTAGAGGCCCAGTCAGTACGCTGCATACTTGTCGGTTACTTTGGAGCCAGCGACTACAAGTTACTTGAATGTACCACAGGCAGAATCTTCCAGTCTCAAGATGTTGTCTTTGAGGAAGGAACCACTCACCATACCCTTCCAGATGACAGGAGCAATATTGCTGCTGACCTATATGACATCCTTGCAGTTGACCCTGTCAAATTGTTCCCTGCCACCCCTACACAGACCCCGTTGCTGATAGACCAACTGACACCAGTTACTGACACACCAAGGGCTACAGTCCCCATGCCATCAATTGCTGTTGAACCCTGATGATCCACCTGGCTGGCCACCAAGCTGCCTGATGGAGACCCTGCACTGCCTAAGAAGGACCCAATCGCTGCTGACCACAATGATCCTGAGAGCAAGGAAGAGATCTACACAAGCATGCCTGGTGCCTTGTCTACATATGCTGTCAACCCTGATGAGACTTGGGTCCCTAAATCATACTTGGAAGCAATGCACCACCCTGACCTTTGGCCTGAACCGATGGACCAGAAAATGGCCAGGATGCACAAATGCAAGGTGTGATGGTTGATCAAGAGACCTGGCAGTGCCAGAACAATGAAGAACAGATGAGTATTTGCACTGAAGTACAATGCAAATGGCAAGGTAGTCACCAGGAAGGCCAGATTGGTCACAAAAGGCTTTTTGTAAATCCCTAATGTTGATTACTTTGCAATGTATGCATTGGTTGTCAAGTATGGGTCCCTTCGCATGAACCTGGTGGTTGGCGCTGTCAAGGACTATGAGATCTGGCAGGTCAATTACACTAGCGCATACATTAATGCACCTATCCAAGTGCCAATTTTAATAGAGCAGCTGAAGGGGTATGAAGTGAAGGTGGGGTGAGGTGTATAGGGTTGGTGTGAATGAGGGTGAATGGGTCTGGAGGAGTAATGTGGCGGCAAATGGAGCAACAGACGGTGACAAGGAATTAGTCTCATTACTTGATAAAGCCCTTTATGGAACAATGGATGGAACAAGAAATTGGTGGTGGACTCTAGATGAAGAAATGGGAAGATCAGGATATAGGTGGTCAGAGGCAGATCAATCAGTGAGGTCAAGAGACAGGAATGGAGAAAGAACAGTCACCAGCACATACACAGATTATACATTGGGAATGTCATCATCAAAAGTGGAAGCAGAGAAAGCATGAAGAGAGCTTGGAGAGAAGTACAAAATCAAAGACTTGGGCAACATTAAGTTTGTTTTGAGGATCCAAATTACCCGCAACTGAGGAAACCAACTTATCACACTTGATCAAGAGGAGTACTTGAAGCACACACTTGAGAAGTTTGGTATTGCCAATTGCACCCCAAAGTATATGCTGCTCCCACCAGGAGTAATTCTAAGTCAATTGCAAGCACCAACAACAGATGAAGACCACCAATACATGAAAGACAAACCTTACTCTGAGGCCCTTGGGTTGCTAATGTACACCCAGATTGGCACTCGTCCTGACATTGCTTTCACTATTACTTGCCTCAGTCGATTCATGACAAACCCAGTAAAACCTCATTGGCTGGCATTACTCCATGTAATGAGGTACATCAAAGGCACAATCTCATACAAACTTTGATACGGAGGACCAGGTTATACCGATTATATACTACATGGATATTACAACTCGGACCTCACAGCTGACATCAATACTTAGAAATCAGTGTCAGAGGGAGTGTTTATTCACGTCGGAGGCCCCATGTGTTGGAGTGCCAAGTTCCAAGATACTGTCTCTACATCCACCATGGAAGCAGAGTATATTGTGTTAGGAAGGGCCGCAGAGCAAATACAATGGATGTTTTCAGCCCTGGCAGAGATCAGCTTCAGTGTGCCATGCCCTGTGACCCTGAAGGGCAACAATAACGGTTCGATTGCAATCATGGAGAACAAACAAAACCACAACCATGTCAAGCATATCGACATGTGACACCACTTCATCTGCCATTTGGTTGAGGAAGGGAGGATCCAAATTGACTATGTACCAAGCACTGAGAACCTTGCCAACCTGTTCATGGAACCGTTGCCACACCCTCAGCACCACAAATTCTGCCTGGCCCTTTGCTTGTATGACGCTTGACACCTACCATGAGTCCAGGGGAGTGTTGGAGAAGGATCACAGTATGCATGCATCACAAGGACCAAACATGTGAGTGTGCCACAGGGAAATTGGAAAAGATGGATTAGGAAAGGGACTGTACAGTTTGTGGATATGTGTTGGATTTGGAGATTGGGCATACCTCAGTCGTTTATACACCAACTGAGGTATGTGTGGATTTAACTTATGGATATAGGTACTCCATTTGTCCCTGTCTCATCCCTTCTGAACAGCAAGGCCAAAGGCTTGAATGGATCATCTCATCTAGAAAGAATTGGTGTTCTTCAACCCAATAACCAGATGAGCTTCTCAACCCTACAAACAATGATAAGATGTATGACAATAATACTATGCCATCTCGCAAAAAAGCACTCAGCACAGCTTTGACAATCCTCCAGTATGTGTCTGACATGGATGACCCATTTTCACATAAGTTAGAAACACTCTTGCAAGCTTTGAACACCAAACACACTTGGATGAGTTCCAGTCTCTTCACCCTACCACAATCAATGAATATTTCACTTTCCAGGATGTTTAACAGACTTTAAACAATAGGAATACTATATTTCAGTCTATATTGACAGAAATGGAGCCTCATATGTGACCTTATAATGACCTCTTCCCTAACCCATAACTCCTGATAACCCACAACTTTTGGCATCTCTGGAGGGGTCATGGATTATAAGGGGTTCAACTGTACTTTCATATGATTTCCTGATTGATTGATCCTACCACTTCAGATAACTTCATTACCAACAGTATATAATGTGTGTACTGTCAACAGTTACAGTAGTTACTTCAGAATCTAGGACTTACACCAGGTTACTTAGAATACTAAGAACTCTAGTGTGACAACATTGTATCATGTGCTGTTGCCACAATCATATCAGGCTGCTGCATTTTGACAACATAATAGTGGCAACAAGCGCCAGTCCCCAACTTGTACATGCCTATTACATAGAATAAACTTATTATTTGAAGACCAGCTGCACAGCTCTAATATTACGACAGTGTAGTTATTACTGCAAGAAATATCTCATGTACACAATTTCCTCACACAAGCTTGCCTACATCATTGTTTTCACTGTTGCTTCCTCTTTTGTCACTAGCAGAGCCTCAATTTGGAACATCTTTGAATTCTGCTCAAAGAGGGTCTGAACACATTGAGGGATCTTCTGAATCTGAGAAATCCACATTGGCAAGTAAGAGAATGTCTTGCACATTGTGGCTGTGCCTGTGATTTCAGCTGTGTATGATGACAAAGTAAATGTCACAGAAACAGCACTGTAATCTGCCACTTCTTTTTCCATTGTTGGTAAGTTCTGGTAGTGTTCTATTTTAAAGGATTTTTAACCATCAAAGACAGGAACTAGGAAAAGTAAATTAAACACATAGTAAAAGTGGTAGTACACAAAGATTCAATGGTAGTTCACAGTATAGCATGCTAAAAGCACAGTAGAAAGTTGTGAATAAAAAAAGGCAAACTAAAGAATCTGTGTTAGTGATGCTTTGTAAGGAAAAAGCAGGACATGCACAGTCAAAAAGGATGAAGTGAACAAAGAAGAAAAGAGAAAAGGGTTGAAAGGAAGTAATGCAAGGCGGACCGCTCCTTGATCTGCAACTCCCATCATCCCTTCTGGGGTCCTGGAAGTTTGTTGATATAGCTAGCATTTATTCTACTTCCAACTACACAAGACTCCTACCAACGGCCCACAAGCCACCCACCCACCAACAGTTCACCACACACGTCAAAATACCCCCCCTGGCATGTCAACAGCAGCCAGGCAACACCAAAACCCACCTGCTGGCAGTGCCAGCAGAGCTGGGACCCTGGCTCCTGCTCACCAACTCCTGGCCCATTCTGAACTCGGTACTCTGCTGCTTGGACACAGAGGTCCAATCAAATTGGTTGCTGAAGCATGCCGTTGGCTGGAATTTAAAGGCTGGGTACTTGCCAGAGAGCCCTACAATACTTGAAGCTTGCCCATGTGCTGATGATGGTGGTCATCTCCCCCAAGGGTTCGAAATTTGAGATTGAAGCAAAGAATGCAGTCCTTGTAGTTGCGTTCTTGCTGGAGGACAACGTGAATGACAAGCTCTTGGATGCCTTGGTGGAGGCAGTTGCCTCTAAAGTCCTTGAGCAAGTCGAATCTATTGTCCACCGCATAACTTCATCCCTTGATTTTTCCTTGGCAAACAACGCAGCTCAGGTGGAGACTACCCTAGCTCTGAAGGAAGCCTCTACCAAGCTCAGCTCAATCGTGGCCACCCTCAACGAGGTGGTTATGAAGCCTGCATCACTGCAAGTGCCTGCACCCTCCCAGTCACCCACGCAACAGCCCTCTTGGGTGGACATCGCCCACCCCAAACAATCACCAGTCCCCTCTATGTTCAACCCTGCTATACCCAACCATCTCACCTGCTTACAGCAACGTCTGACACATGATGCAAAGACGGTGCTTATCACGGTTGACCCATCTCAGATTGGCTTCCCAACCGAGTACACACCTGCCACAAACTACAAACTATGGGGATGCATTAACAAGCTCCTGGCCAAAATTGATAAATCAACCCTGGACCTGGCAACAACGGACAGGTATCACACCCATCCCACCCACAATCTTTGTGAAAGGTATCACCTGGCTCAAGCGCAGAGCATACCTCCTTGAGCTTGACACCTCAGACTTGGCATCACGTCTACAAAGTTATGCACATAACTCTGTCTGGAAATTGGCTAAGACTTGTCTTGGAGATTCTGCGTGGGTCATTGATAAGGCTCACACTCTTATATTTTGCTTCATACTGTGTGGAGGGGTCTTTGACCCCCCAAAGCCAGAGGATATCCTAACATTGGAGCATGACAATGGCATCACACCAGGAAGCATCTCATCAGCCTCCTAGCTGAAGAGGATTGACCACCGCCACAGTGGGCAAACGGTCGCCTCATCATTAAAGTCACATGAAACTCTCTGGATGTCGCCAACCACCTCCTTTGTGAACGTGTATTTGTAGTGGGGCACCTTGTTGCCATCCATAAAGACATCCAGGAACCAATATGTTGCAACCGTGCCAGGAATATGGCCACATTCGGGTACATTGCACAAAAACTAGACACTGCTCACATTGCGCAATTATGGACCACTCTTTTGATGCCTGTCCCTCTGGGACCACCCCACATTGTGTCTCCTGTGGTGACACCTCCATGCACGTGAGCTCATCTTGCACTTGCCCAGCTTTCCAGAGGTGCTGTGAGGACCTGGACACTCATTTTCCAGAGAACAGTATGCCCTACTTCCTCTCTGGGGACCTGAACACTTGGGTCATTAACCCCAATAAGCTATCTAAATTTGCACCTGCACCCACTTCTATGGGTAAACTCCCAGGTGGCCACCACGCCGTCGACCATGAGATGCTACCAAGCCTCCCTGACGGACCTGTTGACAGTGAGCTGTAAGACCCTGATGGTGCCCCAGGCAAGCCCTCCTCCTCCTTCACAATGAGAGAGAAACCCTCACCCCCTGGCCATATATGCATCTGGCAGCAAAATTTTTGCAAATTCAACATTGCGCAAGAAGCATTGATTGGAACTGTGAAACCAGAGAAATGGGATATTCTCGCCCTACAGGAACTCTTCCTAGATGGGCTTGGCAACACACAAGCAATGCGCTGTTGGATTACCCACTATCCTTGGTCGCATCGACGTGATGGATCCACTTGTACGTGCTCCATTCTACTCATCAATGCTAATATTCCTACAGATTCATACTCATTTCTGGATGTCCCTTCACCAGATATCACAGCCATCCAATTCAAAGGAGGCAACAGACACCTAACTGTCATCAACGTCTACAATGACTGTACTAACTGCGACAGTTTGCGGGCATTCTCCTCCTTCCTCTCTGCCTCCTTCCACTCGATCTGCTCCACCCTAGATGACCACATGTTATTAGTTGGTGACTTCAACAGGCACCACCTCATGTGAGAAACAGTCGCCAACCAACACTTAAACTCATCAGATGATGAAATGCACATCCTTCTATGCCTGTTGGGCAGATATCAGATGGAAATGACTCTTCCACCTGGCCTCCCTACACTGCACACATTCTCAGACCATTGGACGAGGCCTAACAATGTCTGGCATTGCGCAACCGGTGATAATCCCATCATCTCGTGTGAAGTAGTTTCTTCTTTCTGTCCACCAGTAATGGACCACATGCCCATAGTAACGGTAGCTGAGCTTCTGATTTGTCATGCTAACCCTGCCCCCTACAAAAACTTCCATGAAGCTGACTGGATGGCCTTTGGCAACTCTCTGAAGGAGAAACTCGAGACATGCTCTCCTGCCAAACTCATCACCTTGGAAGCAGATTTTAACTTGAAAGTGACTGCACTGACGGCACTCATACAGGAAGTCATAGCCAACAAGGCAATAGTCCCAATATGCAGACCGTGTCCTTATACCAAGCGCTGGTGGACCAAAGAGCTGATGGCTCTTAAAAAAGAGAGAAACAGAGCCAATAACCTAGCCTATAGATTTTGTGATATAAAGAATCAATCCACTAAAGCCAAGGCTAACCGTCTCTCTCAGCTCATGGCCAAACGCATCCGCAAAGCCAAGGCAGTGCACTGGGTGGAATGGTTAGAAAATATGGACACATGACAGATTTACATTGCGAACAAATACATTGCCCAGCAACTTACTGACATGTCTTGCAATAGGGTTCCTGAACTGGAGATCCAAGGAGACAGGGAAGCAGGCTGGGCCACTACCAGTGAGCAGAAGGCCGAGGTATTAGCTGAGTCTTTCTTTCCCCCTCCACCACCAGCCCCCTCCGTTCCCTCAGCTGCATACCCCAAACCCCTCCACAGTATCTGCTTTTCAAGCAAAAGCGTATCCTGACTGCAATAGCACACCTACAACCCCACAAAGCTCTGGGTCCTGATGGGATTTCAAACATGGTGCTCAAAAAATGCGCTGATATTCTTATAGACCATCTATACTACATATTCTGTGCCGTGATGAAACTAGGTATCTATCACAGCAGCTGGCTGGTCTCAACAATACTGGTACTATGAAAGCCTGGCAAACCTAATTATACACTGCCTGGCGCATATCAGCCGATAGGCCTCCTGAACACAATAGGGAAGCTCCTCTCCACCATCATAGCAGCTGATCTTTCTTTCCTTGCAGAGAAACATGGTATGCTCCCTCCCAGTCAGTTTGGTGGGTGCCCTGGCTGCAACACCAGTGATGCAATGCTCTCAGTTGTCTCATGCAGTAAGTATGCCTGGTGTGTGGGCAATGTCATGGCTGCCTTGTTTCTTGACATCCAGGGTGCCTTTCCAAACACCATGCATAGCCACCTGATCCACAATATGAGGGAATCCAGAGTCTCTGAATGCTACATCCACCTAATGCAGTGCATGCTCTCAGGCCGCATGACACAGCTCAAATTCAATGATTTCACCTCAACCCCAATTGCTGTATGCAACGGCACCACACAGGGCTGCCCCCTTTCAATGCTGTTCTATGTGTTTTACAATGCCCCCCTAATGAGGGTGGCATATCCAGACTCAAAGTCGGAATTGATGTCTGGCTTTGTAGATGATTTGATGTTCTTGGCAACCGCAAAAACCCTATCCAAATGCCACAATATACTTGTAGACATGATGCAGCACAACAGAGGCAGCTTTGACTGGTCTACCTCACACAACTCCCCCTTTGAACTAAGCAAGCTGGCACTGATGAATTTCTCTAGATCCTCAAACGACAACATCCCTGGAGATCTTCTACTGACATGCAACAACCCTAATGGAACGACAACATCCCAGCTGGTAAAAATGGTACCCACATACAAGTATCTGGGCATTGTCTTTGACCCAAAACTCAGATGGAACTTACATGGCCAGAGAGTCACTGCAAAGGCCACGTGGTGGTCCTTACAGGTAATGAGATTGTCATGCCCATCAGCCAGGATGCCTCTGCACCATATGCATCAACTATACAACACTGTTGCAATACCAGCAATCACCTATGTTGCTGAGGTATGGTACACCAGGATCCACAACTTGCTCAGTGGAAAGAAGCGCCTTGGTTCAATTGCAGTCACAAACAGACTCACATCCTGCCAATGCCATGTAACCAACTATTCCCCATCATTCTCAACTAACGTTGATGGATGCCGGGAGTCTGCCCTCACCTCAGCAGTGGACACATTCAACTCAGCCCAAGCCACTGCCTACAGCGATGGCTCATGCTACAAGGGTGGAGTGGGTGCTGCAGCGGTACTGTATGTACGGGGAGTGGAAACCAATCACCTGTGCTACCATCTCAGCCTGGAGTCCAAGCACACTGTATACAAGGCTAAGATAGTGGGTACTAACCTTGCCCTGCACTTACTGACTATGCTACAGCATGAACTACCTGCACAACCCATAATTGGGAGTGACAGCCAGGCCACAATTAAAGCCCTCCTCAACCAGACTTCCCACCTGGCTCACTACCTCCTGGACGACGTATACTCAGCAGCCAAACGCCTGCATGTCCAACAAGACCACGTCATCTGGGCCTGTGACCAATGAGCAGCACTGCACCGCAGTGAACCTTGGATCAACAGAATGTGAAGAGAATCAATCTCCAAATCCATTGGACCCCTGGCCACGAGGGTTTCAAACCTAACAAATGAGCAGACAAATTGGCAAAAGCGGCGGCCCAAGACACATCTAGTGACAGGAAGTCCCTCCCAGTCCATCTTTGCAGAGCCTCCTTGCCAATAAGCATAAGAGCCACTCAGCAACACACACTTCAAATCTTACTATTGAACTGAAAGCAATGATGGAAACTCTCCCTGCAATATGCCCACAGCCACATGATTGATCAGTCCCTACTCTCTAAATCCTACATGCACCTAGCGATGATAAGATCAAGGTTGTATCAAAAGGTGTACTAACAATTTTCCTGGCACAACTGCTTGGATTAGTGGTTAGCGCATCCTATGGATTACCTGCCACCCCCTCAAAAAGCTGAGGTTCAAACCCCAGCTTACCTTTGGCATATTTTTCATCATTAATTTTTCAAGTTATTTACTTTATCCCAAAGTTTTGCTGGCGTTGCCGCCGCTCCCTAGTAACCGCCATCATTTCACTATATTGACATTTGGGTGATTCCATACTTACTTTTTAGCATTTTTGACATGACAGACAGCTTGACTGATGCCATTAGGCGTTGCTAAGAGCTGATGGACATTTTTCTATATAAAAGATTGTGGTCTACTATTTACTTACTAGTTCCCCATGTTGGCGACTCAAAGGTTGTCAACAGCAACCTCGCCTACACTTGATACCCTGCAAATAAGAAGTTACCTTCACTGTTATCTCTCACGCTTGGGCTTAAGAGCTCAATTTAGCTTCTTATAAGTTTACTCTATACCAAGAGCACTTTTGTACAGTGTCCTTGTCTTGCCACTGGGATTGCGCCGGCGTACTAGCCACTTATACGCTTTGCAACTGCAGCAAGCACCATACACTTGGCAACTACGCTAAGCTTACCCTCACCACTTCCTTACTGCTGTTCTCTGCTAACCTGTCTTCTGGGACTCTGCCCAGCTCACCTCAACTAGCGAGCCCAATGCTATATGCCTTGTGACTGCCTACTCAGACACCACTTGGTACAATTTCAGGCATCATCAGCAAGCAACCTGGAACAATCCCAATCCTTCCTCCTCATACAACTTCGTACTCGCCACATCGCCCTCAACCAATACCTCTTCCATATACGCAGATCTGAGACTCCAATATGCCCCCACTGCAGTGGCCTTATGGTCAAAACTGTTTGCCACCTACTAGTCAAATGCCAGCACTATCAGTTTGAGAGGCACAGATACCTTAGGCGCAAGCTCCGACATAAAGCTGAGTCAATTTTGTATATGTTCACTAAGCCTGATGCCTCAGCACCCCTGTTTAGATTCATCATGTCAACCAACCAATTCAACTGCCACACACACACCCAACAGAATCAACAAGCATGGACACACTAGTGATTCACTCAAATTGTTAATGACTTATACCTCACTATTCTAACTTACTTATCACTTAATGTTGGCACCGATATGTACCCCCTTCCCCACTCTCACCTTATCTCCTCCTACTGGGTTGAGTGCAGTTTTGTGCTGCTTGACTATGCCCACCGCTACTTGCAGGCAGCACCCAGTAGCTTCACCCCACCAAGGTGGCCTCAACCCCACATCAACAGAGTTTACCAGGGGAGCATGGCCTAAAACAGTCTGGGATAGACCAGCCCACTCATTCTCCACATATGTGGGAGAGTGTGGAATCCCATGGCTCTTGTAGTTTCTCCCTATATACAAACCTCAGTAGCACCATGCACCATAGCAACTTAAGCCAAGCACAAAATAAAATTGACTTGAAGAGAAAAAAAGTAATGCAAGGCAAAACTGGCCAGAAAAGGTGTTAGAAATAAAATATTAGAAGGAAGAGGAATTAAATGCAGGAAGGTGGGAGGTCTGTGTCAAAAATACTCTCTTGAATGTGCAAAAACAGTATCAACATGCAAAAACTTGTTGAAAGTGAAGGAGTTAGATAGCAGGACAAGACTTGAAGTTAAAATGCACATAAAAGTTAGTACAATATCCACATGTAAGTGAAGAGCAGCTGAGCAAGAGGCAAGCTGAGTGAGAGAACCAGGCAGGGAAGGTGGACAAGGACACTTGTGGACTGTCATGTAGGAGATTTAGGCAGAAGTTGGTGAAGACTATATGTGTAATAATAGTAAAGCAGCAGTTTAACAGGGATGATAAACTAAGTATCACCTACATGCAAAGGTGAGTGCCAGGGGAGTGAGCAAGTCCTGAGGCCATAGATGAAGAGACCAGGATGAGCAAAGGGGACTTCACAAGTCCTAGGATCAGAGATAAGGGCATGGGAATCTAACTGAGCCTCAAAAGGAAAGAGTCAAGACGAGAGATGGAGGAAACAGGAGATGGGACTGAGACCAGGAAAGAGAGAGAGAATAAGAACTTAGAGACTGTCAGGTTCCGCTGACCTCGGGGGCTCAGTCTACTGGGCGAATCCACCTTGCGGCTATCCACCGTGTACAAACACAGAGCACCGGGAGTAGCGCGAGGCATAGGAGACCGAAGCGGGGCGGGGAAGGGTGCGTGGAAGGGTGCCGGGAGTGCCGGTGGGTGAGACGAGTGCCGGGGAGGGGAAAGGATGAGTGCCGGGGGTTGGCGCGAGTCCCGGGGGTGCAAGGGAGCGAGACGAGCGAGCGCCGGGAGCGAGACGAGCGAGCGCCGGGAGCGAGCGAGTCCCGGGGATCAAAAGAAAAGCAGACGAGGGACTTAGCGAGTCCCAGGGATAGAAGCAAAGCTGGGGGGTCGAATAACCAAAAGGGGAAAGAGTAGAGATAAGATAGCGGGAGATGGAAATGATTAAGTCGAAAAGAAGAGAGCCGGGAACGTAGAGTCGAGAGAACTTAGAGTGGAAAAGGGAGAAGAGGACAACGAGATTAGATTTAGGGATACGAGACGAGTTGAGACGAGAGAGATAGTCGAAACGAGGCGAGTATGAGAAAAGAAGCAGTAAAGTAAGGAAACCGGGGCACAAGAGAGACGAACAGAGATGAACACAAACAGACAAGATGGGAGTTACGTTACGTTAATATCAAGACTAGAGTATCTACTTACTACTCTGCACCTTATATACTATGTGGTACGTATGGCCCGGGGGTCAGGCCTGGGTTCCAGCAGCGGGTCGCGGCGCCGGGGCTTGGGATGAGACCCGGGGGCCACGCAGGACGGGGCGAGGCCAAGACATGTCGCGCAGAGGTCTCGCAGTGGAAGCGCAGAGACACACGGTGGTGGTACTGTGAGGGGGGAGCGGGAGCGGGGCGTGGCGAGCGGAGGTCGGCGGCAGTGATGCGCAATCATGATGCGTGATGGGGGGTCTCAGCGTGGGTCGGGGGTGACAGGTGGTGCCAGCGCTGATGTGACGTGATAGCCGAGACCCGGCGCTGATGTGGCGGTTACGGCGGTGATGGCCGGGAGGTGCCGCGAGTGGCAGTGGCTGTGGCGTTGATGGGCGGTGATGGGCGGTGATGGCCGGGGGAGTTGGCCGGGTAGCGGTCCGGGCCCGGGGCGGCTATGGGGGTGGTATTGAGAGTGCTGGAGTCCCGGGGCCGGGGCTAAGTCCCGGGGGTCAGTAGCGGGTCGTGACAGAGACTTGAGGCAGAGAGAGAAAGAAGCAGAGAGGTAGGTCGTATAGAGTTTGAGATGAGTAAAGATGAGAGATACAAAATGATACAAGATGAGTACAAAATGGAACAAAATGAAACAGAGTCAAAACTAGAAAACCAGGACATGAAATGTGAGATGAAACAAATAGAAATATGGACAGGAAGGCAGCAATATCAAGACTAGCATACCAGATACTATGCTATGACTTATATACAGGATACAGTAGGTAGGCCCTAGTGAAGAGTCATGGCAACAGGGCTCACAATGAAGCCCAGAGATTGTGCAAGGCAGTGGCAGGTGTTAATGTAGATCATGCAGCACAAAGAAAGCCCCCAAAGGAAGGGCCTTGCTTTGGAAGCATAGGAGGCATGGAATGTTGAGAAGGCAAGGAGGTGAGCAGAGAGGGGGTGTGGAGCGCAGAGGTTAGATTAGAGGTGATGCATGGTTGTAATGTGTGATGGGTACTCAGAGGAAGCTGGAGGAAGGCCTCAACATGGGCTGGAGGAAGCACTGGGCTGCTGGGGCAGGCACTGATGCAACAGCTGCAGATAAGAAAGTGCTGAGAATAGCTGGGGCTGGCACTGATGTGGCAGCTGTAGACAATGATAGCCAAGGAGTGCTGAGAGTGGTGGTGGCTGGTGGCGGTGATGGGTGGTGATGGCCAAAGGCTGCCAGGGGGTGGCAGCAATGGTTACCAGGAGGTTGGATGTGTAGTGTTCTGGGCCCAGGACATTGTAGGGCTGGTTTGGGAAGGTGAGAGTTCTGGGGCTGGAGCTGGATACTAGGGGTAGGCAGTGTGTTGTGACAATCTGGAGCTCCAGCACTGCAACTCGCCACTGGGACATGTATCTGTGTCCTGGAGCTTACCTACTACCTCATGTATATAAGTTGTAGCATAGCACTTGGTATAGTAGTCTTGATGTTGCTGTACTTTTCAAAAGTCTTGGTGTATTTCATGTCTTGTGTCCTGGTTTCCTTATTTTTGACTTCATTTATCTTGTCTCATATTGCTTGTCTTGTCTTATATTGCTTGTTTTGTCTCATTTCTTACTCATCTCATACTGTCTCTCTATTTTCATCTCTACTTCACTCATATCTACTCAATCTATTCTTTTTGCTCTGTCTCTCTATTTTCATCTCTACTTCACTCATATCTACTCAATCTTTTTTTCTTACTCTGTCTCTCTCCACTTTGAGTCTCTAAGTCCCTATCTCTTATCTTTGGTCTAAGTATCCATTCTATTCTTCATTCATCTCCTGCTTTGACTCTTTTCTTTTCTGGCTCAGCTAAATCCCTGCATCTTTATCTCTAATCCCAGGACTCATTTGTTCTGCTACTTGCTCTGGTTCATTGATCTTCACCCCAGGACTTGCTGCCAGCTATGATGCTTGTCCTTCACTCCTACTACATACTTCTGACACTTGTCCCTTATATTCACACCAGTGCTCCCACCTGCAATTCTCTTGCTTCCCTGGCCCTGTTTCTTGGTCTTCTACACCTCACATTTGTCAACAGTACTCACTGTGCATGTAGTATATCATGTCTGCCCAGTAAGGAATCACTCAATTGTAATGGGATCAGTCATCCAATTGAGTCCAACTCTATTCTGAGCTTAGTTCAATGATACACCTACTTCTAGCAGATGCAAATGACTGCCCAGCCCATTCTATCCCCTTCTGTCTTATAGTAGTCAGCCTTGTTGAATCATATGCCTGGACCTTACTCAGCATCAATTATTCTTAGTCATACTCCATTACATACCAAGGCCCAATTAGTTCAACAGTATCTATAATATATGCAACAAAGCATGTGAAATTTGTAGTATTAATCATGAGTTCTTATGTAATAAGTGGAGTTCTAAACA
Source organism: Termitomyces sp. T69sscA (assembly GCA_017657225.1). Classification (NCBI taxonomy): domain Eukaryota; kingdom Fungi; phylum Basidiomycota; class Agaricomycetes; order Agaricales; family Lyophyllaceae; genus Termitomyces; species Termitomyces sp. T69sscA. The sequence continues at coordinate 203 of JAGGAQ010000244.1, read as the reverse complement.
AAAGTTGAGTTTTGCAACTAAGTCCAAATGCGATTTAGTGGACAGTGTTTTTCACGCCTCAGATGTTCCAGCCACAACATGAACAAACAAGGCCTGGATTCAACTATGTGGAACAGACACCACATGACAATTGTAAGTATGCTTCAACTACTCATTGATTAATATTAACATACTATTGAATACAGCTTATAAGTGATATTTTT
>JAGGAQ010000243.1:0-27280 GCA_017657225.1 Termitomyces sp. T69sscA | reverse complement strand
GTTATGGGGGTGGTACTGGGAGCGCTGGAGTCCCGGGGCCGGGGCTGAGTCCCGGGGGTCGGTAGCGGGTCGTGACAGTTGAAGCATTGCTAATCTTCATGAAGAAAGTATGATAACACTGATTACATGCTACATTAGATTATAAAATCTATACCTCTGCATTTACTTCATACTGCACCACCTGCTCTGTCTATTTTGTAACTCTGAATGCTTTCACAATGGGTATTCTGTAGTTAACAGTCTTTACCAGAGGCAATATCTATGTGACTAATGTAGATTACATTCAACTTGTAGCTATGAAACAGTTTCAAATAGAAGTAAGTGAAACCTTTGTAGTTCAACAGATGAAGATGTCAAGTTATAGATAGAAAAGGTTTGAATGCACTCCTGCTCTAAGAAAATTTACATTGCTACCCTAATCTATATTTATATTCAACTGCTGGCAAATCAAGTCCCCAATATTCTGCTTGCCTACATCTGAGAAAAGGACATCCTTTGCAGAAGGAATACTTCTGCGTACAAGTTGATGTATTTGTCCAGATTGAGTTTTTTTAAAATTCTCAAAGATTTCCATGATGAATTCCCTGTTTAGAGGCTTCTGCCATTCTCTTTGCAGCACATTGACAAAGAGTTCATGGAGAAAAAGCGTGAGATCTACAATGTAAGCCTCCAAATACAAGGCTGTCTCTGGACTAGAAAAAGATCAATAGAAAATAAATCACAAATGCAATATGTTAAGTACATTGCCTGATATTTGTTATATAAAACTTGAACAGCCACAGCCGTAAAGCCAGCTGCACCAAATGCTATTGCTAAAGGAGGGAAGATTGGACCAAAAACTGCAGCCAGTGCAACTGCAGCAGGCAAATAGCCTAATACACTCCTATGGATACCATTTTATTAGAGGTTTCCTGTTGTTATTGGAAACATACAGTCTGGACTGAGGCTGAGGTACAAATGAATTGATCAACTGAAGCATCTGTACATGGAAGTCCTCTCCAGTGAGGAGCTTGAAAATGTCAATCTAAAAAGCAATAGTCATGGTGGCTAACAACTCACTGTTTCTGGGTCTCTAAAATTCCAGACTTTAACGATATCCAAATGTATGCGCCAGATACAATCCTTCAAAATGTGCCCTTTGAACACTGTGCTTTTTGCCATGTTCTTCCAATACTCTGCAAAGAATCATAAATCCTATGCTTGAAAGAAGTCAAATCAAGAAATGCGCACTTTTAGAACCTTCTCTGCAGGACAACCGATTGTAGAGAAGTTGAGCATGATGCACACAGCCCAAAGACGACTAGAATGCATACTCAATTGAAGTTTGAATCTTTTGTTTCGGATCAATGCGCTGTGCTACAGCCCACGGAATGAATGTCTCTTTAGTTTGCAGACGCTTTCGAGTGACTTCCGTCAATTCCTTCAGTGTCGTCAAAAACTCTTAAATTTATGATGTCGGCCCTTAGTCAGCCCTGTACAGAGAGAAAGGTTGACATCGTCCATACCAGGAAATTCTTGATTGGTTGACACAGCAACGAAACTAAGCGGCTGTTTGTATTGGGTCCACGAAAACCGACTGCGCCTTGGGAGATTGAATTGCTGCTGAAACACATCGATTGACGCCCTAAAAGAACTCCGAGCATCCTTTGCGACATCATCTTGATCAATGTTGTAATTCTGATCTCTACCTCGCGCTCGTCTTGCATAAAATTCATTGTAGAGGAGATCAAGCTTGGTAAAGACGACAATGACAGGAATTCCCCCTGGAGCATTATAAGAGTTCAGCTCAACTAGGAGATCAGTAGGAAATCCTACGAGCAACAGCGATTTTCAGGAGTTCTTCGTCGGCGGTCTGTATCAAACGTGCCCCAGAGCGTGGCGTCTCTATACATAGCCTACGAATAAGGTGTCTATAGTATTTTTGTCCTCATACCAGTTGTTGCATCCTTACCATAAAGCATGTAGTCGTTGTTCAATGGGTAAGCTCTTTCTCGACCTCTGACGAATAAACTGTTCAATAGTCATCCAATGGTTAGTAGAGCCCGGCTCAAAGCCCTTGCTATCATGAAGCGCGAAGCGTGGGTTGTCGGTGGACGTGTACTCGCGATCGATATTGGCTGTCCCAGTTCGGCCATCGGCAATGTCAATGTCCTATTACAACGGGTACTTAGTCATCAATGGTGCTTGTGAAATTGCAAGGACCCCTGTGACAAGCTCACTTGTTGGCTAACGTTGAAGATGTTAGCAATGAGAGAAGACTTCCCCACTCCTGTCTGCAAACATTATGGTCAACGGTCGACCTCGAATGGAGTTGAAGAGCGGCTACATTTCCTACAATCAGAATTCGAAATCTTCGAGGGGGTCAGTCAAAGCTCGATGTATACAAGCAATCGATGGTATCTACCGAGGACAGTGGGAAAGAGTTTCGTCGACTGTAGATGGGAGCGAGGGGGGAGGGTCCTCCATAGCATGATTAGTAGATTGAGAAGTGGCGGGAGGTACATAGACCATGGTGGTGGTGGCTTGAGCGGCCATGTAATTGGAACTGGAAGCGTGAAGATGGAGGCACTTCATTTATATGGTGCCAACAGGAGGAGCGATGTCTGAAGTGGGCACATTGGTGCCAGGACGCATCAGTCATGCGGCGGTTGAGCGTCCCATCTTTGAACGTTTGAATACCTGTCGGGGTAAGCACCAGATGTCCGTCACAGACGCAAAATATAGACGTCTTATCATGACACCTGGCAACACGTGTCTTAAATAGAGAATCAATGGTTTCATAGGTTGATACTGAAGCACTTGGAATAAATGATAATAAGGTCAAAATTGAAAACAGATCTTGGCGGTTCGGAGAGCTTGGCATCCGGTTCCTCCATGTGAGCTCCAAGGACAATAGTACTGGTGTGGCAAAAGAAACCGGGTGAATTGAAACATTCTTCTGGTCCTCGATCACTCACAAGGTTTTCTCAAGCAGTTTGCGTAACCTAGTAAATTTAGTGCTATCTTCCCAGCATTTAGCGGTGCTGCTAGGTTTGCTGATCCAGTTCGGAGCACTATCAGAGACAGTATTGTCTGATCTGCTTTCAAGTTATATGATATGCTAGGCGGGATTCAGATCAAACGACTAGATTCAAAACAAAGACACAGTTGAATAAGTTTATGAGAATACGCTCTTGCTTTTACCGACGTGATGAGAGAGGCATGAAAGAACTCTCCCAGGCTTGCAGCGATGGGAAATTTCCCGTCGCGAGAATAGCATGTGGAGCTCTATGTGGAGCTCATCAGATGGGCTTTTGATTATACATGAGCGCCATGATCAAGATGACATTGATTCCACTTATAGGCTTCGCAAAAAGGATTAGCGAGTAAGCCTGTATCTATCAGAGATCACATCAGTATATTGATGCGAATTGAGTCATGACAATTATACAAAGTTGATTCAAATAGACTTTAAATTCAAATTTTGTCATTGTTCTTTTTAATTCACTGAGTGCTGGGGCCAAGTCACACGACCATGCGCACTTTTGTATAGTAATTAATAGAATTCATTTGATTTAACTTGTAGTGAAGTTTTAAGTCACTCAAAAGTTGGGTACAAAATGGTGTATTAGTCTAAAATAAAACCTGAAGTCACTGAACTGCTCCTAGGCCTATAATATCCACTCCCTGAGGACTCTAAGCCATGGAAAGTAGGTGCTTACCCAAAAACCCCTTCAAACTCCTTTTATACCCTTGTCGCATGCGCATGGACCATTGCTTGCTTGTACCTGGTGGGCCAAGTACTGGCTCAGCCTGAGTGCTGATGCCTCCTGGTAAATGGTTTATGTAAGGGCAGCCTCTGGGAGCTGCAGCTCAATCACACAACTAGCAGAGGGAAGTCCAAAGTTATATTAGGAGTGATAATCAATGGTACAATGGTAAGTAATCACCCATCAGAGGGGAATCCAAAGAAAACAAGTCTAAGGATCCCCACTGTGTGGTGCAGCACATCAGCAGGCGGCAGAGGCATGGGAACAACTGTACAGGTGACTGGAGCTAACCTTAATCTTAGATAATGCTTGAAAGGGAAGTGTGTGAAGTTCTGGGGGTTTTCTAAAAAGGAAACAATCTCTGGAGGTCTAGAGAGAGCCCTGGGGGTCCCAGGGAGTGGCGCAGAAGGTGGGCTGGAGCATAGTGAAGTGCCTCAAGGGGATATCCCTGTAGACCAAGAATGAAAGTCCCCTGACAGTCCAGCCTTTTAGCAGCTAAAACTATTCCTTGGCCCTTCCTCCCACCCCTTTGGAGCTGTCGTCCCATTCTTCCTTCCTTGGGTACCTTGTGTTACTTTATCAGTGTTGGTGGTTCAGCATTGGTTGAGAGTGTCACGACCTGCTACCAACCCCTGGCACTTAGGCCCAGCCCCAGGACTTCAAACCCTCAAAACCACCCCCACAACCCTTCCAGGCCCAGAGCGCTACCCGGCCAACCATCTTGGCATCCCCCAGCCATCACCGCCCATGACTGCCACATCAGCGCTGACCCCAGCTATCCCCGGCACTTTTCCAACCACAGCTGCTACATCAACACCAGTGCTGGAAACACCCGACGCTCCCCTGGCCCATGCTGAGACCCCTGTCATGCATCACAATCATGCATTACTGCTGACCCAATCTCCACATGCCATGCCCCGCCCCTGCTCCCCCCCTCACCGGACTCTAGCCTCACTGCTGCATGTCTCTGCACTACTAGTGCGGAACCTCCATGCCATGCAACATGTCTCAATCCCCTCTGCCACCCCACGCAATCCCTGGGTCTCACCGCAAGTCCTGGCGCTGTGATCCACCACTGGGACCCAGGCCTGAGCTCCAGGGCCTACCTACTGCACAGTATATAAGTTGTAGAGTAGTAAGTAGTACTCTAGTCTTGATATTACCGTAACTCTTGTACCATTTCATTGTGTTTTGTCTCTGTCTTGTATTTCCACATGTTCTGGTCTCTATTTTCCACTCTGCTTCATTTCTTATCATACTCATCTTGTATCTGCTCCTGTTTGTTGCCTCTATTTGTCTTGTACTCTAATTCCACTCTGCTTTACTCTCCATCTCTTTGCCAACCTCTAAGTTCCCTTGTTTCTTCTGTCTCCAGCCTCCAGTCTCGACTCATTCTGTTTCCTCTTTCCTTATCTTATCTTGACTCTTTCCCCTTTTGGCTCGCTTAATCTCCACTCTTCTAGCTTCTATCCCTGGGACTTGCTAAGTCCCCATGCTTGACACTCCCAGTTCATTGATCTCTGGGACTTGCGCCTACCCCTGGCACTTGTCCTCCACTCCTCCCTGGCACTTGCCCCCTATCTCAGTGTTACTGGTGACCCCCCACCCACTTCTCCTACCCCGCTTTGGTCTCCTATGCCTCATGCCCCTACCGGTACTCTGTGTCTGTGGACACAGTGCTCACCACATAAGGTACTTGCCCAGTGGACTGAGCCCCTGTGGTCAGCGGAACTTGACAGGGAGAGTAGAAGTCCACACCAATAGCATGGATTAACTCAGGGATAACATCCCCTCCTCCATTGAAAGGAAAGGCAATAAACAGAAAAGGTACTAACCTTCACATCTCTAAAAATTGAGGTGGCTCAACACCAACATGTGTAAAAAGGTATGAGATCTGCCAGCTCTTTGTTATCTCTCAGGTTGTTTGGGGTGTATATGTTGAGACAGCCTAGTATGCTTGTGTTGTGCCATGGTATTTCCAGTGCCCTCCCCAGTGTAATTTCTCTATGTCTAGTTTCAGTCCATCTAACGGTCTTCTTTCTGAGTGCAAAGGCTACTCCTTTTGTGTTGGGCCTATCAGGGTCTAGGTTTGGAATAAAGTTTATTTGTCTATTAAAGAGTGTGTTTAGTTCAGCTGTGTTCTTTTGATCTAGATGGGTTTCCTCTATTGCTAGTACATCAATGGTGTTTTCTGTTATAGAACCGGAATTAGTTCTAGAGGACACAAACATTGTTGAAGAGGCCAAAGACCACTTACCATCACATGGGGATACCACCAGAGCAGTTAATGCTCTCAAAGCACTTAAATCCTGCCTAAATTTAGCTAAATTTAGCAGACAGCTAGAGAAGAGAAAATCTGATCCAGCTAAAATTCTCCTTCCAAACAGTAAACAGACCAGTGCAATGGAGAGGGCGATAGAGGAAAGAAACACTGAAAAAAATTGCAGACCCTACATAGAGACTTTGATAAACAAATAATAAACACATTCAAAATGCCAAAAACCAAAGACCTGCATGAAATGACTTTCTGTTTCTTCTTCTTTCCCTCCCCCTTATTTGACCTTGGCCAAGTACAATACCCACCATTGACCATCACAGAGGGTTGATACTGTCATTGACAGACTTGCTAATGCATAGTGATGTGCTCTCAATCAGTTGTGTCATTTTATTGTGCAGCTCTGCATATCATAAATGAATATTGTCAAGATACCGATAGCAAACAAATACCATGAGGGACGGTGACTCAGGCCTCACAGTTATTCAGACTCCTAGCATCAGAGATCAATTCAATCATTTCTCGGCAGAATCTTAGTCAGACTCAGATCCAACATGACGTAAACCATTGAAGGAAGCCAGAGTACTTCACTTCAGGCATTCAAGTACATTGACCAAGTCACTCTATAGTATGTTTGGATAGTCCAGATACCTTGCCCAAGTTCCTATACGTACATACATACGCCGGTATGTCATCCAACTCTATATCTACTACATCCATTCAAACGGCATAAGCACCTAAATTCTTCTGCGAATTTCGAGGGGACATTGCCTTATCAACCGAGTCCTAGACACGTTCAAATACTTCCATGGAAATTGAACGGAAACATACCACGCTTGGATCCGAATGGTAAGTCTTATTTTGCGACTTTTTATCTTCCTTGTGGGGACCAAGAGGAGATAGAGGGACAACGTCCTAGAAGAGTTTAGATAATGATTTCAATTGCGATATATAAGGGACAAGCTCACTTTACCCTCCTCAACACTATGCATTGAAGCCACTCGGTCGGTCTGATCCACGTATGATGATGTGTTTGTCGGAAAATTGAGCACTCTGGATACACTGACTGAATCTGCAGAGGAATCGCATTCGCGGATGGTTTTGCGTGCGTTAAGCCTGAGGTCATCAATGACGGAGTATAGCCAGATGTGAGAGCGACATACATCGCAAGGAAGCTGTTAATGTACACTGGAAGTCATCAGCGATAAGAATCTTTCTAATCGGGACTTGACGCCTTACATTTGGTCAGAAGGAATAGTATTCCAAGAAACACAAGAGTATTCGGCATTGCTGCGTACTAGCGGAAGGCTAATGAGGACCCACAACAGATTCCGTGATGTCATCTCCTTACAGTAATTAGAGCTGTCAAAGAACATGCACTTGAGGAAACGAATTAGAGAAGGTACGACTGAACCCCGAAGAGGAACGCACCTGGTCAAAAACCCAGATATCAATACCATTCGGATGATCATGAAAATCTTAGAATCCGTGCTTCATACATCGTAAATACTAACGAGATAACAATTATCCGCCTGACTCACTCAGGGAACCCAGATTTAAATCGGATGAGATAAAAGCATATAGCAATAGCAATAGCGACATCGATGCCTGTAGTCCATGCAAAGGCCGCATATATGACCCACTACGAGAGCACAAAACAAACCTTCAGAACCCAAGTGGCCGAGAAGCGCAGAGTGAACTTGAGGCTCACCGATATAGCCGATAAATCAGCGAAAGTGACAACACCATAGCTTGAAGAAAGGAGTGAATAGGTTGAGGTTACGATTGATACCAAGCTCACGTTTTGACAGAGAGCACTTCATAAGGAACTTGTCAGAAAAAAACTTTTCATGTGTCAGTTAGAGTGTTATCGTACCTATTCCGATAGCTAAAAAGGAAAAAAGTAAAAGATATGCTTGATTCAAATCTCCGCATGGATCCGGTTACTTACCATATCCACTGGCAACAATCGTTACCTGTAGTAAGTGCTTTCAGACCAGTAGGTCACGGACACGCAACTACTTACCACAACGAGGGGCCATATGCGATGATAGTGGCGTCCGACTGAAGATCCTATCAGTTATCAAGAGCTTATACCTCACTGAAGGCGGAACCCACGCTTCCACACGCGTAAGGCGTATAACGTTTGCACGGCTACAATAATGATAACCTGGCGTCAATACAAACTTCATCACTACGGATCACGAGGGACTAAAACAGCGCACAAGCGTACGTTCACAGCTATGCCGAGCTATACCAAGAGCAGAGGTTAACATCAATGCCCGTATGTATCGGAAGATACACATGTGGAGACCCACTTTGAAAGTCCTACAAAGATGTGAATCACCAGATCAGTCGCTGCGATGCAATTGAGGACTTGAGCGGCGTACCAAACGATGACTTGTGTAGCCGGTAGAGACTCAAAAGGAGTGACGAAGTAATGATACACAGCGGCGATTGTTAGCGATATATGGAGCGTGTCCAGTGCCCTGGGTGTAGCTCGACATGAGGTGGGAGGGACGACAATGAGACACCCACGACGTACCAAAGAAAGGCAACCTGCCCACGAAGCGCATCAGCTTCGGTATCCTTATCTTCCAGATGCCCCAAGAACACATACAGAATACTTATGTACGCGCCCATCGTTCCGATAGTTTTGGTAGTAAAGGTAGACCTGGAGATTAGTGACTCCATAGAGGCTTTAAGCGTGGTACATGAGCCCTAAACAGACGGACGGACGCGAAAAAAATTGAACGTACATGGCAGCTATCATCGAGCCAACAAAGGCTGCGCCCAACGTGTTGCCTCGTGAGGCCTCCATCGGGGAAGGTAATAGAGGGAATCGTTCTTGCTTAATACGTTCGATGCGTCCGGGGAAGAGTGTTAATGTATGCGAGTCTCGACGCTTCTGAGTATTAAGAGCCACCCTGAAACGGATGGAACATATGAGGCTGTGGAGTCCGAGAGCCTGCGGATGCTAGGCGCTGAGCGCTGGCTGGGCGCCGAGCTAGAGCTTCCTTTACTAGGCCTCTGGAGAAGCGTGCACTGACATCCGGCAAAAAGCGCAAAACAAGATTGCGGGTGAGTAACACCGGGTGATGTTTTTACCCAGTGGGTACATGCCTTGCCCCAAATGATGACGTGGGAGAACGGTGGAGGACGAGATACATAAATAGATTTGGTCGTGGAGAAGGTCCAGTGTGTAAGGACATCGCATGCGTGAACATGTACGGAGGCCGGGTGTATTTGATGATGCAATTTTGAATTCCCGCCACCATTCGGACTTTCTCACCCGCATGACAGCCCTGGATGTATCCAATCACAGGGCATGCAGCTCAGGCAATTCCGTGTATCCAAAAATCTTTCTCGCAGTATGCTCATGATGCTCCTCGGCGTCAGCGTTTACATATATCTCCAGACTAGAGAAGCTCCAGACATGAATCTGATACCTTCGAGTCATGATTTGTAGGATCAGGCAGAAGGGAACACGGACCACCAGTACTCCCAGGGAAAGTTGGATGCCGAGAAAAAATACCAAAAAGGCACAAGGTAGATAAGCTATCGGTATTAGACTCCTCTCTTTTCTCTTCAGGTTCATTTGTCTTTACATGTAATGGTCAAAATTGATCTGCAAGTGAGTTAGTACGTATCTACGATTACTTACACGTATGCGCTGGTGTCGAAATGATCCGGATTTTGCAGCACAGCAGTCCCAAAAAAGGTGCTTTGAGAGCTCGGATAAATTGAAATGGAATGGAAAAGGTCTGATAGATCTCATCATCTTTGTAGGGACTTAGATGTCTTTATGACGTTATGTCTTTACTCGTTCAGGAAGGTAATGAATCCACTTCGAAGCTGGCCCTCAGTGCTCGGCACAGAAGACTGATCCAACGATTAATTAAGTATACTTACTCACTTATGATACCACTTCGCCCCCTTTGGTTGTCTCCGTTCGTTGTCTTCCTGTGATAGGTCTATCGTGGAGTATCGTCTAGATACATCCATAGCTTTCATCCGCACGGCGTAGGGAGATGACACACATAGTAATATAGTAATATAGCTTCGTCACGGAATTTGCGCCAACCATCCGCTTTGGCCGCCCTGCGCACAACATTTTCTGATTTGACCTTTAGAAACAAAGCACTTGAGTACGGAGACCGGGAACTGGGAACGCTTCGATGAATTGTTGATGCCGCCCAGCAACACAGATACTAGTGATGACAACGACATGTTCCCTTGTAGCTACCCGGAAAGGCGAATGTTAGCTATGTATCCAAATGAGCAACATCATGTGTCATCTCTCGATGACGGACAGATGAAGCAACTGCTTTACCTATACACATATAGTGGAAGCCATCAACGATACCCGTGTAATCCGAGTTACCATTCTGCGCACGACACAAAGAGCCCCTATTAACTTTCTCTCTGATCCTGGAAGAAGATTCGCTACGCGTAAAAAACGGGCTGGCATGAAGTTGCGGCAAGAAATGCACTCTTAGGAAATTCTCCGGGGGAAGGCCAGGTTTCGAGCTACTATCAAGGATGGAATGAAAAACGTGATGTAATGAAAAAGAGATAGCATGATCAGAAAAATGTAACATTAAGTCTGATTTTCTGGTTAACGAGCGATTCCACAGCTCAGTAAGAAATGACCGACGCATATATCTACATCAGTAAGCCAAAGGAAGCGAATATGATTTATGTTCGAAATCCACCCGAGCCCAACACACTTGTCTTGTACCATGTCCGTTATCTCTATATGATTGCCACCTGATGCTCCCACTACTCCCCGTGTTAATTAGCTCTCATGTTGGCTCTGAGTGGGTCAAGCGATGATAAGTATTGGTCTAATCAAAGGACATAAACTATATTCTTTGCCTGATAAGCCAACAATTACCAAGAGAAAACGTATCAATCATCTGGAAATTCTTATATCCATTGCTTCTTAGTCTTGGAAAAGACAGGGTAAGATTAGATAGAAAACAAAAATAAGAAAACTCACCCGACCCTCATGAGTACTACTGAAAAATACCAGGCCATGACTTCATGCAACATGTGGTGTAGCGTCTGAATACTCGCGAGTTTTGAGGCTGTTGGGATATCACATTGTGATATGTGCAAGTGAAATGCCACGACCCTCGCAAGGGCCTCCGTGATGGCCACTGCTTTGTCCTTCCCACTCTTATATACACGACGGACACTGAAAGTATCCTTAGTCTATTATACACGACTGAGGGTACGCCATACTTATCACTCTCTTAGACTACAGTAACTAATCTAGTACCTAGTCATCATACTTACGCACACGTGTATAGTCTAGGTACAGCCAATATAGTCTATTATATGCAACTGAGTTCATCATACTTACGCACACACATATTGTCTAGGTAACTATCACAAGTGATATACACTCTGCCTGGTTGGTGTTCCAACAGAGGCGCTGACCGAACATATGGGCAAATCCGTCTGAGCTTGACGAGCATTCAACCTGAGAGAAGTCAGTCGGTGACGATGCTTTGTTCAGTCACTGACATACATTGCAAGAAAACTATTGAGATAAACTAGAAGTCGTCAGTGACACACAGAGATCTTCAAATTTGAGGTATCACACATTTCGTCAGGACGAAAGTCAGGCCGAGGAACACAAGAGTATTCGGGATTGCCATGTACTATCAAAGCTCAATGAAAAATCACAATAGAGCCTGTGATACCATCGACTTACGGTTATGAGCGCCGCCAAAGAGCTGGCACTTGATACACAAATTGTGAAATCCGTCAGTTCATCCTGGAGAAAGACCGACCTCGTCAGAAACCCAGATATCAATGACATTCTGCCGATCTTGACGATTTTATACCGCGTCCTGCGGATATTTCAGCAGAGGAAGAGACGATTATCAAAAAAGCTCACTCCGGGAATGCGGATTTCTTTCGAGTGAGATAGTAGCATATAGTAATAGCGATGACGACGTCAATTCCTGTGGCCCATGCGAAGGCCGCATCGATGACCCACTGTAACAGGAAGGACATCAGACTCAAATTGACGATTAGCATAGCTCAACACCCCACCGATATTGCCGATAGGCCATCGAAAGTAGAGATGGAAGAGCTACTGAAAAAGTCAATCATTATGGCATTGAATACCAGTAAATCTATGTCCACATTTTGACAATAAACACTGAGAACTTATACATTTAACAACCGTTAATCAATATTGACACAGGCAATTCCTACCTATGCCAATGACTGATAAATGTCTAGTCAACATGTATACTCGAATTCGCACGAGAACGATAATTTACCATAACCACTGACAACAATGATGATCTATTTTGATTCCATTCAGATACATGCGTTAATTGGTATCGAACAGCTTACCACAACGATGGGCCATATGAGATGATAGCAGCGACCGACTGAAAATTTTCAGCTAATGAGATGGGTACCTAATCGAAGATGAAACCCACGATCCCATATACGCAAGGAATATAACGTCTGTACGGCTACTATGATGATAACCTGGCGTGGAACTCGAGACTGGCAACGAGCGCAACGTGAAGAACGGAAAAACATACGGTTACAGCTGAAGAGACCTACACAAATGTTAGCACTTGTTCTTGATACGAGATGAAAAGATGGAGGCCTACTTTAACAGTCCTAGAGGACAGCCGATCAATCAGTCACTTCGGTGCTAATGAGAGATCATAACCTACCAATCTACTAGTTGAAAAGCTTCCAAAGACCCAAAAGAATTGATCAAATAATGATACACAGTAGCAACTGTTAATGCTAGGTGAAGCGTGTCTAGCATCCTGAAGCTCGCCATCAGGGGAAAGAATGTGGAGACTCATGGATAACATACCAAAGTAAGGCAACCTTGTCGCAATAAGTCGATTCTTCGGTCTATAAGTGACCAGACAGAGGAAGAGAACACGTACAGAATACTTGTGAATGTGCCGATCGCTCTGATAGTTTCGATAATAAAGATAGACCTGAAGATTGGTAACTCCATATAGGCTGCATGAACACGTGAGACGCAAGTTGTGTGAAAAGGGACGGACGTACATTGCAGCTATCACTGCGCCGACAAAAGCCGCACCCATAGTGTTTCCCAGTGTGACGACCATTAGCAGGGGTTTTACAATAGACGATAAGGCTGGAAAAAGCGATGTACACCTGCCTCGATCTTTATAAACCTTTAACCAAAATTAACAAAACAAGGAGATGAGCGAGGCTGTCTGAGACTGATACAAATGGCACAGCCGGACCAAACATCGCCTCATCTGAAGCTCCAGCACAGGGCCTGGGTAGAATCCATTGGAAATCATTTCCGTTTCACATTCAAGCAATTCAGAGCAAGATCATGCTAACATTTGTACCACGTAACTTGAATTTGATTGATTGAAAATTGAACATCGATTACGACTGGAAATGAAAAATCCAAATTCGTTATCATGTATAAACAAACAGGATAAGAAAGCTCAACTGTTGTGATCTGTCCCAATTGATTTTTTGCGATAAAGGCTTGACATGGCGTCATTAGGGAGGTTTGAAGTTGGGCGCAGCTCTATGTCATCTCACAGCTCACAGTACAAGATTTCAAGAAATACAGTGTTCTTGTCATTACCAAGACAACTATACATGTATCGAATACGCATCTCTCTCTTTATTACCACGATTTAGAGAGGATGAGGGAAATGTCTTTCATAATCAAGTTCCGCTACCCGAAAAAACATTCCTTCTTGTCGCCTTCAAAAATGGGCGTTCAATTCGGGATCGAGCGACCTGCTGGTCTGATATCTGTAGTCTTCTGACCACTGGTCTAGACTGGACATCGACAAGCGGAAATCTTAACGTATCTTTCTTTTTCTCAGCGCCCTTAGATCTCTGGGCACCTTTGTGGCGCAAGGGATGCTTGTGCAGGGACGTTGGAGAGCTGATTACAGGTGTTAGTATCAGCTCAGGGAATTCAACGTCGTAGTTCAGGGACTTTATATTGTAGCCAGTGGCAGAGTGCTTCACGTAAAACGGTGGCTCCCGGTCATATTCTGACCCAACCTTCGCCGTAGTTGACAGGGTATGGATGGGTATAGAGCGATATGTGAGCGGAGGTCTGCAAGTACAACAGAACGAGTCCGATGCCTTCGTGGACACCCAAGATGACATGTATTCAGGGTGGAAATTGGGAATGGGCCGCCTTGGTAAAAGAGACCTGACATCGAATGTTCTCTGGACTACCGGTGCAATATCAGAACCTGTAACGGTCGATGATCTGATGTTTTGCTGAAATAGAACGCCGCGCCTGTTACGATTGGGTCCAGGAGCGCCAGGCAGGTCTGCAGTGCCTTCGGAAATCATTCTCCAGTCAACCCAAGCACTGTTCCCCCGTATCTGAATCCATTGACGCTCCAGGTACCCAAGAAGGGTATCACGACCACCCCCTTCAATGAATGAACGGCTGGACACAACAAGAAGCCCTTGTTTGCAACGAGTAAGGAGGACATTCATGCGATTCAATGATGACAGGAAACCAGGGCTCATTCCAGATCGAACAACAGATACGAGTACGAAATCCATCTCGTTACCTGTCGATTTGAGGGTGAAAAGTTGAACCTTAATTGAAACCCTTCGCTGTATGCTTACCCTGGAAACTGTCGACGTTAAATACATGTTCCCATGGAAGATTTTCGTCCTTCAGGCGTCTCTCGATGGCCGCTCTCTGAGCATCGTAAGGCGTGATAATGCAGAAGTTTCTGTGCCGATAATAAGTCTTGACAATGTTCACCAAAGCTCGAATTTCTTCTTCATTCTCGAAGTAGACGTAAGTATAAAAGAATATGCCCGCTCGTGAGGCATACCTTCCAACTAAATCCACTCTTTGTTTCTGATCCTTTTATAGTGTCAACGAATGACACACAAGATGCGTCGTAAATGGCATGCTCTGATTTCAGTCGTCCTTTATAGACATATCTCGAAATGAACTGTCCGAGTGGCACAGGCATTCGATCTGCAAGGAACGAAGGAGGTCAGACCAGAACACGGTACATAAACTGTGATAACGACAGCATACATTGTGTGTCTAGAAAACCACCCGTGTCTTCGAGATGGGGAAAATCAAAGATTGTTTTCATCTCCGGTACTTGATCCACCCCATATGGAGGGACTGAGGCGAGAAAACAAACATTAGTCAGAAGGATGCTGAGGAGAGATCACCCATACGCTGCTTTGGATCCCCGAAAAAACAAAGTTTCTTCAACGATTGCGAAAAGCGATGAAGGATGTGCTGCGATGAAACATGAAAATTGGTTAGGTGATGCCATAAGACAGAAATGAAGGGGAATTGCCATGAAATCCTCGATCTTTATTTGAGATGCCTCGTCTACCACAAGTCGGCCAACAGGCACGACTCTAAACATACCGATCCGATCCAAAATAGGATTTGAAAGCATTCCTAGCGTTGATAGTATAATGCATGAGTCACCTAGAAGCCTTGACAACGCAAGGTGGTCTTTGACAGCAAGGAATTCATCAGAGACAAGCACTTTTTGATCGATTCTTTCATAAATGTGCTGATGCCTGGCGCAAAAGACAGTCAACGACTTTCAGTCTGAGTACATTGAAGTGACCGTACCACTCAAAATGGAACTCCTTCGACACCAAGATTTTGAAGTTGACTTTCTTCTTAACAAGTGTCTCCGCCATGTTCTTGACAGCGACATTAGAATGAGCGATGATCCAGGTCGGAAGCCTCTGTTGTTCCCACGTGGAAACGGCAGCAGCAATAGTGGTCGTCTTCCCTGTACCAGGTGGACCTGTTCAAGTATCACTTTAGTAAAGGATCTAGGTCTTTTAGAATGGGAAGCATACCATGTACAATGATTAGAGGGAAGTTAGAGACCATCTTCGACGCAACTGCTCCTTGGGAACTATTCAGGCCTTCGAATGGGGCCATTGGTATATAAATTGGATCCTGCGTAATGGAGGCCCGTGTTTTCTTGTTGGGAAACCACAACATCCGAATGAAAAAAGAGCTTTGGAGAGATTCGAGACCTTGCTGTACCCGAAGAACTAATTCGTTCCGAGCTTTCTCGGTATTCGTTAGTCCTGGCGGCCCAAAAACGCGAACTTTTTCCAGTTTTCCTGACAGTTTCTGACCGGTTAAGTGAATGTTGGTAGTTCGTCCTCTACTTCCGCGTGCTTCACCGAAAAACTCTTGACCTCTTTCGTTCGTCAGGATGACAGTCTGGGTTGTAAGTTCAACGAGTGTTATCTACAGCAGGAAAGGACCATCTACCTGGTTGCCTCTCCGTACCCTCGTCTTGTAACGTGCATTTTGCAGTGCTAATGTTCCGTCTATACCAAGCTGGACATTGGTGAATTCTCCGGGTGTTTCTTTGGGTTTCGCTGCCTCCAAAACACGTGCCTGTCTAACCAACTCAGCCAGAAATGTAACCTCCTAAAAAGGAGACAAGAAAATCAGCAGCTAAAATCCGAAGTCAATAAGAACTACTGACCTGCGAAGACAAGAACATTGTGTCTAGCCTCTTCACGCTGTCGAGAGCCAATGTATTATTTTCAGCGACACTAGATCCACCTAAGCCGAATAATCATTTTAGTTGCGGAACATACACACCATACAGCCAACCAAGCACGAAGACACATTTCTCGTGGACCTTGTTCATCAATCCATATGCTATTAATCAGGGCAGGGTTGACTCCTTGAGATAATCTGGATTTTATGACGTCTGCAGGCAACGGAGGATCCCAAGTGTTCGCTCGAAAAGCCGTAGAAAGGTCAATACCTCGAACACGGAGTTTCAGGTCATTCGCGACACGAACGACTAAGCGCCCCATGTCGAATCCAACCAAGGTATAGGTCTCTCCGTGAAGGAGGTCTTCAAAAGGCTTGTCAAAAGTGAGGAACTCAGATGGCCTGTCTGTATCAACAAGCAAGACTTCCTCGACCGTCGCCAGAGCCAAAAGCTCCGCTCGACCTTTGGGATCATGCTGCACAGCGAAACCTACAAAGGCGCCGTTGTCCGCAAGGCGTACAGCTAGTCCTTCAGCCGCCGTCCCCGCATGTCTACGAGAGAAACGACGTAAGGGAATATTTGCTGGGTAATTAGCTAAAAATTTCTGATGGATAGTGTCTACAGGCATTGGGAGTGTAAGAGAGAGTAATCGTGGGCAGCACACAGCATACTTACGCCTGACTCAAGTAATGGGCGCCAGAAGGCATGAGGAGCTGCGGTGATACTGGTGACTACAACTGGGTAAAAGCATATTGCCACACTCTAAAGCGGCTTCTGCGGATCCTCACATTCCATGTATAGTATTGGGCGCCTTCAGGCTCAGGATCGCGATGATATCACCGGATAGTCTGGCACTGGGCTAAATGTCAGTGAACACTGACGAAAGACTTGCATGATTCAATTGAATACGGTAGCACCAGCGGGCGTGGCTTGGGGAGTAGCATCCGACCAGAATGGGTACGAGTAGAATATTAAACTTTATGTAAGACGGAGACAACCTGCGAAGATATCGATTGTGCATGTGCATACATGCGTCAAGCGGCAGCTTACGGTACTTGAGCTTAGCAAACCGCGTGAGGCTGCAAGTTAAAGTTTGCGATCTGACAGGGTTGAATCAATTCATCTTATCTGCCTTTCGGCATCATGTGACAACGATAGCATGACGTGATTGTCATCCACGATTGTCCTTCCTCCCACCGCGGTCGCTACATCCCAACGTGTGTTGTAGAAGAAAAGACTATTGAATGCTAAGCCGCCTTACAGCACTTCTTCCGTTCGCTTTTTACAAGTTTGACGCATCTAACTACGTTGCCAAAATGTCTACTAGTATGCGCTTCTAAACCGTCCCATACTTCTAAACAACTGATCACTACGAACAATGACCGGAACCTTCCAGCGACCCTGAATTCTCAAATCGCAACCTTCGCTTCGGGTTGCTTCTGGGGAACAGAGCACATATTTCTCAAGCATTATCCTCCGTCTGAGAAAAAGGGCATTATCAAGACGACTGTCGGCTATACTGGAGGGAAAGCCGATGCAACCAGCCCAAGTTATAAACTCGTGTGCAGCGGGACGACAGAACATGCAGAGTCCGTGAAAATTGAGTTTGATCCTCGTGTCGTTTCTTATGCTGATCTTGTTGGTGAGAAGCACTCTGCTTCCGTTATGATACAACGTGCTGATAGACCCGCTGCAAGAATTTTTCTACCGCACACACGATCCTACTACCCTGAACCGTCAGGGAGGAGACATCGGCACGCGTGAGTAGTATTTTGTCGTAATGTAAATGTAAACGTTTCATCTGAAAGTCTCAAGAATATCGTTCGGCCATTTTTACTCACGACGCCGAGCAGGAGGCAATCGCTAAGCGTGTCACAGAGGACGTCCAGGCGAAACATTATACTCCTATCGGGAAGAAAATCGTTACGCAAATCGTGCCTGCTGGGCAATGGTGGGATGCTGAGGATTACCATCAGCTATATCTCTACAAGAACCCAGACGGATACCAGTGCCCCACTCATCGTTTGCACTGGTAAGGTATCGGTGTTGTATGTTTGAATTACATGCACGTCCAACTGTCCCTCCTCGCTGGTGGAGTTGTTCATAATGAAATGTATGGTTCGATTCACACAGGCGCATGACGACGAAAGACTTTCATTCAGATTGTTCGAGCGACAAATTCCTTGCAGCAATGCACACGAGAGATACAATGTTTTTATTTGTGGAGACGTAGAAACATTCGCCGTGGATGGCCCCGTTACTAAATCCCTGACCAACGATGTCAGAATGCGAAAATTTTGGTAGCAAAAACGGAAAATGTACCGAACAACTTCCATCAATAGCCCGTGATCTATCAACGGAGCTTGCTAAAAAGTTTTGGCGCTGCGGCCTCCTGTAGTGAGCAATGTTAGAAGCTTGCGGAATTTTTGGGATAATGAACGTACATCTACACAGTGCATCATACTATCATGAAAGAAACGCGATTAGTGATAAGAGGAAAAAAGACAGGAAGTAAATTACGCACTGGACTAGAAAAGTGGTGCGGCAGACGTGACGTCAACAATTCAATCACTGGAAATGAAGAGAAAAGCGTACATCTATTTGCATTATCCAAGTCAGTACACCAGTGCGCGTAGATGTAGAGCTGCAGGAGACGTACAGTTCCTCAACACAGTCCTCCCCCTTGAATCCCTGTCCACTCGACACCTTCTCCTGACAGTGCTCAAAGTGCTTCGTGAGCTTGGCGCACTTAGCAGACTGCTGGGCCTCCTCGCGAATTTGAGGGTGAAGCTACAGTTTAGACGAATGAAGAGCAGAATAACGACATCACAATTAAGGACATACATCTTCTGGTTCCTCAACTTCTTCCTCCTCCACCTCAACCTTTGGCTCCTTCTCAGGCTCCTCTCCTTCGCATTGAATGACCGGGAACAAAGAAGAGAAGAATGAAGAAATGCTAGAGCTCATTTGTAGGGTATTCGAGGACGTCTACGATGAGGAGAAATGCCGAACGGTCGTTTCCGGAAAGTTGGATCGTGGGAAGTAGTAATGTAATAATTTATTTTTCAAAATGAGTAATCACCTAACGAATCTTCCTCGCGACCATTTACAGAACTAATAAGTATACGTAGAATAACGACTATACAAGTATGGACTATAACAATTACTTACTGTGTTCTGTAGTATGTATGCCTTCTGACCTACTGTGTGCGGCCCAAGTAAATCCGCAGAGATTTACTACTTTGTTCTTGATCTAAATAGAATTTTCGTCTGACATAATAATATCGCCTTGGTCTCGGTCATCGTCGCCCCTGCAGATTGGGATGACCTGCCTTCACACCCTCAATGAAGATGCTCTGATATACATATACTCATTTCTCAGGCCTCCCGATATCATTACAATCCGCAAGGCAAGCTGGTCATCAGTTCACTCGGAAGTATAACTCAAACTCAAATGACACTGGTTCCTTTCAGACTTGCAAGCGACTTCGGGAGATTTCAAAGTTAAGAATAGTATGGTCGAATGCTTGTCATAAATGCATAATCGATCAAGGATACCCTTTCTCTAATCACTCATTGGCGGCGATGTCGGTGCCAGAACTCGAACAACGCACCTGTCATGCTTTCGGTCTCGCTTCACGCTGGTTATCTGGACATCTCAGCCCGCGTCGGACTATGTATATTGACTCCACTTGCAATGTACTAGTCTCCGACGTGAAGTTCCTCCCTGGACGTTGTGGTGATTTGATTCTGACCGTGTCGAAAGGCGTCTGGGATGTGTTGACCATCTGGGACCTGACATCTGATGAGCGTGAGAGACAGAAAATGTGCGAATGGTCTTCAAGAGGCGCGTTGTTTAATGGTATTGCTCTGAATACAGATCCAGGGTCTGATGCCACCCTGGCGGTATCTGTGTCCAATGACGGGTCCGTCGCATAAACAGAGAGACTAAGATTCTTTCTGAGTCTCTATCCAGAGACCACACTGTGCACCTTCTCTCATTACTAAACGATGAGAATGGCACATTTTCGCTTCAGACGACTTTCTCGATTCCATCTAATATGAAGCCCACAAAGCTCGAAGGTGATCTCCTCGCTGTGAGCGATGAGATCGCACAAACTGTAGTTTGGAATTGGAGAAAACGAACTTCAGCAATCCTCAAGCAACCGGATGGCGAGGCAGGTATTTGGCAGGTTAGTGTTTACTCGGTATTTCGCCTCTCGTTTTTGACCTCGTTCCACAGCCCAACAGGATTATCCAGGTGGTTTTTGCATGCCATAGCATTCTCGTCGTTCGTGCCTGTTCTATCCATTTATTCTTATACCCTCAACTTCAAGAAACACCTCTCACATACCCGCCTATCGCTCAGCATTCATTTGGTTGGATTGATGGGGTTTGTGTGACCCCAACACGGACCGGCCCCGGCCTTTCAATTCTTCTCCGCGGGGAAAGTGACGATCCCTGGTCATCTGGTCTGCACTCATTAGACCAATATACACTCTTGCCCAACCCTGACGTCGCTGCTGACCAAGAGCTTTGTCCCGCTCCGTATATCTTTCCTCCTCATTTGGTAGCCAAAGTGCCTGCCGTGCGTGGATCGCTACGGTGCCGAAACGTAGTGTTGGGACCATGCGGTACCGCTGCGTGGATACAACCTCAAGACCGCGCAGCGGTGGGCCTTGCGTGGGCTGGTGATGAGGGGTACCCGCTTCAGGCCATCTATCCTATCAGTGGGAACGAGAGTCTGATGGTAGCCGCATTTCCAGGTCCCCTAGCTGGAGATGGAGACGGATGGAAGCAGGACAATGTTGGCGTGGGCGTAGTATGCACGCGAAGTACGGCCGTTTTTACTAATGGGCTGAACAACTGGACGGCGTTGGATTATGATGAGGAATCTGGTAGGATTGTCTTGTGTTCGAGCTTCGGTTGCGTTATGGTATTGGAACTGTAGCGTCTTGTAAGCCTCAAGGAAGTCACGATGTCCTGTGGACGACTTCACATTATTCTACGTGTTATACATATATACATTCAACTCCCATGTCCTACTGAATTGAAGAGAAATTTGCCCAAGCTCAAAATTAAATGCATTCAACTCCCATGTCCTACTGAATTGAAGAGAAATTTGCCCAAGCTCAAAATTAAATGTATTGGCACATTGTGATTCTTGGGATATCCCCCTTAATATTCAATCCTTACACACTGATGTGGCCGGGTTCTGTTTCTAAAAAGATTCAAAGAACTGTCATCTGTTTTTTTCTGCCAGCTCTTTACTCTGGGAAGAGCCACTTTCCTTTGTTTCATGACTTTTCTCCAGAAACTAACACAATGGAAGTGGCACATAACAACTTTCTTTTTCACTTTGAACAAGAACACACTCTTGCATGTCTAGGGTAATCATTCAAACACATATTGGGGATAGAAAAGACACTCCTGGGGCCAGAATATGTTTCTGATGGAAAAAGAATCCAAGAAACCTGTCATCTGTTTCTTGGCCAGCTTTTTACAATAGAAAAAGGCAAATTTTCTTTGTTCAATTACTTTTTCCATCAGAAATTGACACATTAGAAGTGGCATAACAGGTTTCCTCTTCACTTTTTCCCAAGGAAACACAATTGGGTGCCAGCAGTGAGAGGAATTTTAGGAATCAAATTGTGCTCCTATTGATGCGAAATCGGAAATATCTTATCACGAGATTAGCTTATCTTATCTTATCAATAGATAATCTAATCCGATTAAGATAATCTTATTCACTTGGTTGCGTCGGGCTACGTTACACGCACACGCACTTTTAGGTAGTGAAAGCAATATAGTTTATTTGGTTTTAAAAAGGAGGGTCTTGCTCACACAAATTGGCAGTCAAAGAACCCAGTTTAATTCCAATTAAATAAACTAATTTTCCTGTGCGACCCTACTGAAGCCAAACCCGTGCTCCTGAGCCTAAGAGGTCTGCACGCTGGGGACTCCATGCTGTGGCAAGCTGTTTGCTTGCCGGCATTCCCCAATAATCCTCCCTTTTATACTCCTCGGTGATGCACACAGACCAGGCGTCGTTTGTGTGATTCCACCGCTTTCCTTGTATACCCGGGGCACCGCCGCTGCCTTGGCATGTCCAGACCCTCCCGGGGGAATGGTTTAGCCTTCTTCCAGCCAAGACCATTCCTCTGGCCCTATCTTAGCCAGCTGGCCCCTTTCCTTGCCCTCCGTTTGTTCCCCCTATGGATTCATGCGCATGGTATTGGAGCGATCGGTCTGCGGGTAAGCATAGGTAGTGATGGTAGTTGGTAGGTATGGTTAACAGAGGTTTGTTGGTTGGGATTGATGTCCCATCACAAGGTCAGTGATCCGTGATGGTGGCCATCGCTGGGCACAGCCACCTGCCTGGCCAACTCCAAGATTGTGATACAATCACCGAGATCTTGATTTCATCACAGATCAGTGATCCATGATGGTGGCCATTGCCAAGCACAGCCACCTGTCTGGCCAACTCTGAGATTGTGATACAATCACTGAGATCTTGATTTCATCACAGATCAGTGATCCATGATGGCAGCCATTGCTGAGCACAGCCACCTGTCTGGAACGTTGAGATCATGATGTCATGATGGATTCGTGATTTCATCACTTGGCCATCGCCTTTGTATCAGTCTGACTTCTTTTTGTCGTTGATGTGTTGTTTTCTGCCATGTGGGTTCATCAGTTTTATTAATACCAAGGTATATCTACCATTTTTGATATATATGGCAGCTTACCGTTTTTGGCTCGTGACACTCCTTCATATTACCTCCCCCACACTGGCTACTGACTGTCCCCAGTCAGTCCCATCATCCTGGTGAGTGTCTTACTGTCTCAACTCCTTTTTTGGCTGACTGTTATCCTTTCACTACTGCCCCTGGTTTTCAGCTGGCCTGTACCTTCTCCTCCGCTTATCCCTGACCCGCTGTCATGCCTTTCAATGCCAAGTCACTTCCTGTAGCTACCATGCATCTTTCCTTTTTCCTCTTCTTTTTATTCTCATAAAAAACTCAAGAAAATTTTTCTTTTCAGTCTTGTATTCTTTTTCTGATAATAATTTTTTTTTTTTTGCTTTTTCTGATCGCTCAATCCCCTGCGAGTATTTTTGTTATAAGATTCCCCTCCTGGCTGTCACGTCACGACCCGCTACCGACCCCTGGGACTCAGCCCCGGCCCCGGGACTCCAACCCTCCCAAAACCACCCCCACGACCGCCCCAGGCCCGGACCACTACCTGGCCAACTCCCCCGGCCATCACCGCCCGTCAACGCCACCAGCCACTGCCACCTGCAGCATCCCTGGCCATCACTGCCCATCACCGCCCATCACCACCACAGCCACCGCCACTCGCGGCACCCCCCGGCCATCACCACCGTGACCGCCACATCAGTGCCGGGTCTTGGCTATCACACCGCCCATAGCTGCCACATCAGCGCCGGCACCACCCGTTACTCCTGGCCCACGCCGAGACCCCCATCATGCATCACGATCATGCATCACCGCCGACCTGACCCCCACACGCCACACCCCGCTTCCGCTCCCCCTCACCACCCCACTACCGTGTGTCTCTGCGTTTCCAGTGCGAGACCTCCATGCTGCGCAACATGTCTCAACTTCGCCCTGCCCCACACAGTCCCCAGGTCTCACTCAAAGCCCTGGCACCGTGACCCGCCGCTGGGACCCAGGCCTGAGCCCTGGGCCCTACGTACCACATAGTATATAAGTCGTAGAGTAGTAAGTAGGTACTCTAGTCTTGATATTACCGTAACCCCGTCTTGTTTGTTGTGTTCTTGTCTTTGTTTCATTTTCTCATGCGCTCCAGTCTCTTTACTTTTACTTGCTTCTTTTCTCATTGTACTCATCTTGTTTTGTCTCTCTGTCTCGTCTCTACTCGCCTCGTACTCCCAATCTATTCTAATTGTTCTCCTTTCCCTTTCTACTCTAAGTTCTCCTGGTTCTCCATTCCCGACTCCTCGTTTCAACTTAATCATTTCCATCTCCCATTATCTTATCTCGACTCTTTCCCCTTTTTGCTGTTTAACTTCCCCGGTTCTGTTTTCATCCCCAGGACTTGCTAAGTCCCCACACCTGATTATCTCTTGATCCCCAGGACTCGCTCGCCCACCAGCGCTTGCTTGTCTCATCCTCTTGCACCCCTGGGACTCACGCCAACCCCCGGCACTCGTCCTCCACCCTCCCCAGCACTCGTCTCACTTGCCGGCACTACCGGCACTCCCTCACACACCGCCCTTGCCCCGCTTTGGTCTCCTACGCCTCGCACTCCTCCCAGTGCTCTGCGTCTGTGTACACGGTGATCTTCACATAAGGTGTTCGCCCAGTAGACTGAGCCCCCGTGGTCAGCGGAACCTGACACTGGCTGGTGCTTTTCCTGCCCTTTCCGTTTCTCTATGGCCCCTCCCACGGCTCCTACCGCTCCTCGCAAAATGGCCAGTAATTGAGCCACACGTGTTGTCCCTCAGGTCGTTATTTGGACGCCGCCGCCTTCCAAACCAGCTCCAGTGCAAAATCCTCCTTCCCCTCCCAACTTCTGTGGCATGCTTAAGCGAGCCGTGAAGCGGGACTCGAACCAGGTTATTCTGGTGGTGCTCCAGCATCTGCTTTTTGTGCAGGCCGTTATTGGTCTGTGCAATACTGTGAAGGCCTTTCCTGGTACCCCCACAGATCGTACCCAATTTCTCGGTACCACCGGTTGGGTATGTTTTCATTCTTTTTCCTCTCTTCTTTCCTCTTACTTTTGCCTGTTAGCAGTTTGCGGATCAGGCCGATTTCCCGGTCCTCGCTGATCAGAAAGGGCTGTTCGATGCTCTTTCCATGATCCTACCCCTCCTTGATCGTCAAGCTGGCGTGGATTCAGGCGACGTCAAGGCTTTCTTTGCCTTTGCCAACACCATTGTCCAGTTGGAGTTGAATCATCAGGAGGCTCAGCATCAATGCGACCTGCAAGAGGCAATTTTTCCTCTTATTCTTTTAATTTCCTGTCTATTCTAACCGATTTTTCTTCTTTCCAGCAACAACGTTGGACTCAAGCAGATCATGATGTCAATATGCTGGGTCTGTTTGCCGCTTGCTCTTCCAAGCAAAAAGCTAATGTAAGTTCCAGCTTCCCGTCTCAGCCTTCTTTCTCATCACGTCGACAATCTTTATTTGTCCTTTGTTTCCCAGTCTGATCCTGATGGAAAACCGAAGACAAAGAAAGTCAAGGTTATTCCTTCTGTTGGTGCGTTTCCTTCATGCTTCCTTCCTCTTTTTACAATTTCTGATATATATTATATATATCAGCTAACTATAAAACCAGCGGTGAGACGGCCTTGACTTTACTAGGTCAAGTCGACACCATTTTGGATGCCATTTCACTGGCCAACGGTGACTCTTTGATTCCAGCTGGAGACCTCAAGAAGCATTGTGATGCTGTTGAGCTTGCCATCCAACAGCAGCTGCATCTTCTTGATATTTCTCTGCAGACTTATCGTCTTATTTTGGCCCATCTTGAATGTATCAACAAGGCTTTGGGTCCTTCTGAGGTTGATCTCACTGGGTCCCTTCTCGATGCCCTCAATGTTTTGTTTGAGGCAAGTCTTTTTCTTTTTCTAACCCGGCTCTTTTTAGCTCCTTTATTGACCAAGTCTTTTAGTCCATCCCTGAAGAATCCAATGTCAAACTCGCGGACCTTCCTGAGGCTGAACCCAAAAACTCCGTGGACCTTTTAGCGGCAAAGACGCTGTAAGCATTGGCTTTGCCTTTGTCTGCTTTAGGCTGTAGATAAAGTTTTATTACCAACTTCTTTTCCTTCTTTGTCGCGTACTGCAATCTAATGTCATTTTAATCCAAATTTTGGTGTGATTTAAGTTGAATCTTCTTAATTTAAAGTTTAACTTAGCCACTCCTTCAAATGCTGGTGCCATTAGTTGGTAGCTCCACTTCTGAATCTGTTGGTTGGTTCATGTAACCTTATGGATTTAAACGTAATATCCTTCCCAGTAGCTTCTGTTGGTTTTTGTAGTTCTTTCCTGAGCTCTTTTAGCTTAGTCGGTGTGATATCCACCCATTGTTCAAGGCTTTCCAACAACTTCAGCTTTTTACGAGCTCTGTAAGGGACTACTCTGAATGCAGCTACTCTTGCTTGCCAAACTGACCCATCCAGCTCTGCCACAATATAGTTACCCCCCCTAGTCTTAGTAATTACTACCATAGGACCATGGAATCAAGGTAACATTTTTGCGCTGAATGAGCTTTCCGTGATTATATTTTTGACCAAGACTAAGTCCAAGGGTTTGAAATTGTAGTCTTTAATGGAATGTTTATGCTCCTCTGCAAATTTCAAAGCCCATTGAAGTTTGTCTTTCCCAACACGTTCCCTCATCTCTTCCACATGCCGGTAGTGCTTGGCTAATGCCCAAGCACAATACCCAATCAACTCTTCTGTGGCTTCTGTGGTTAAAGGACCCTCTGATAGTTCTACTAACCATGTAGCTTCTGCTAAATCTAATGGAATTATTGGGTGGGCACCAGTGACCATGAAGTATGGTGATCTTTGCCATATAGTTATTCGGTCACTCCACATTACATGGTAGAATTACCAGAACCATTTGGTTCTGTCTTCACAAGCTTTGAACAAAGCCTGCCTGACATCCCAATGGGGTCTTTCTATCCTTCCATTGGCTGGTGAATTGTATGGGGAGATAGTAATTCCTCTAA
>JAGGAQ010000242.1:0-27355 GCA_017657225.1 Termitomyces sp. T69sscA | reverse complement strand
ATCCCAGACTGCCAGACCCTGGCCATCATTTTCACGTTGTAAAGCAGAGAGATGATAAAAAGGTTGAAAGGTATATGAGTCCATAATTTTGGGTTTATGTGGACCAGGAATAATATGAGAGGGAAGCCACTTTTTCTCTTTGAAGCGTAGATCAGGTGAATAGTTTTCAACCTTCCAGCCAGCAATCCAAGTATCAGATTTCTTATTCTGATAGAGTTGTACACCATCAATTGAGAATGAGACCATTGTATCTTTGTCAGTGATTTGGATTTTCTCTGCAAATTCAATGAATTCACTTCCACAGAAAATGTCATCATATACCATATCACCATCATTCTCAAGGCTGTCAAGTACCTTGATGACTTCTTGAATTTTTTCATCAAGATAGCACATATCTTTAGCTCCTTCTTTAGACCGCCTCAGTGTTTGATTTTGGGGTCCCAGGGGGAAGGTGTATGCTTGTTGTTGAGGTACCTTTTTTCCATGTTTTGCAAGCTGGACAGAATCATATCATGGCTCTTTGCAAATGGTGCAGGCATCAAGATCAGAAAAAGAGCCTGTAAATGCATAACAAGAATTGATGCACATGTCATCCATAACTGGAACTATGCCACTAATATTTGCAACTAGCTGCTTGACTTTATAGAATATGAGAATTCCACTGTCACTGTAACGTTGAAGAATTGCAGAGCGGCACTGATTGTATATGGCCTCACTAGAATTGGTAGCAGTCAAGAGCTCCAGTGAAAGCCTTTCATCAGGATCAATGGTATCAAGAGGTCCCTTGATGGGATTTTGAAGGTGATCTAGAGTCTCACTGTCAAGCTTATCCTCATCTAATGAGGCACTCTGTATCAAACAAATGTACTCTTGTGTGATGTGGAGACTCTCAATGCGAGCCTCAGGTAATGATTCCTCTTCTTCTTCTGTACCTGTAAAAGGTACATCCTGAGTTCCATTATAAGTATCCAGAATTATCTGTGCATGTGCACAAGTAGCAGCAGTAGCAGTCTCATCTTCATCTTCTTCAAAGTTGTCAAAGATGTCACAACCCGCTACCGACCCCCAGGACTCAGCCCCAGCCCCGGGACTCCAGCACTCCCAAAACCACCCCCACAACTGTCCTGGGCCCAGACCGCTACCCGGCCAACTCCCCTGGCCATCACCGCCCATCACCACCCATCAACACCACAGCCACCGCCACATCAGCGCCGGGTCTCGGCTATCACATCACACCAGCGCCGGCACCACCCGTCACCCCCGACCCGCGCCAAGACCCCCCATCACACATCATGATTGCGCATCACTACCACCGACCTCCACCCGCCATGCCCCGCTCCCGCTCCCTCCTCACAGCACCACCACCGCATGTCTCTGCGCTTCCAGTACGAGACCTCTGCGCCGCGTGACATGTCTTAGCCTCGCCCTGTCCCACGCGGCCCCCAGGTCTCATCCCAAGCCCCGGCGCCGCAACCCGCTGCTGGAACCCGGGCCTGACCCCTGGGCCATACGTACTACGTAGTATATAAGGCGCAGAGTAGTAAGTAGGTACTCTAGTCTTGATATTACCATAACCCCGTCTTGTCTGTTGTGTTTCATCTCTGTTTCGTCTCTTGCGTGCCCCGGTTTCCTTACTTTTACTTGCTTCTTTTCTCATACTCGTCTCGTTTCGACTCTCTATCTTGTCTCCACTCGTCTCGTACTCTTAATCCATTCTTGTTGTCCTCTCTTCTCTTTTCTACTCTAAGTTCTCTTGACTCTCCGTCCCGGCTCTCTTCTCTTTGACTTGATCGTTTCCATCTCCCGCTATCTTATCTCGACTCTTTCCCCTTTTGGCTATCCAACTTCCCCAGCTCTGTTTCCATCCCCGGGACTCACTAAGTCCCCACGTCTGCTTTTCTCTTGATCCCTGGGACTTGCTCACTCCTGGCGCTCGCTCATCTCGTTCTCACGCACCCCCGGGACTTGCGCCAATCCCCGGCACTCGTCCCCCACCTTCCCCGGCACTCGTCTTACCCACCAGCGCTACCGGCACTCTTCCATGCACCACCCCCCGCCCCGCTTCGGTCTCCTACGCCTCACGCTCATCCCAGTGCTCTGTGTTTGTACACGGTGAATAGCCGTAAGGTGGATTTGCCCAGTAGACTGAGCCTCCGAGGTCAGCGGAACCTGACAAAAGAGAGGTTCATCAAAGATAGGATCATCAAAATCTGCAGGGCCAGAAAGCTCTTTGCCATGAGAATCAGATTCATGTCCAGATCTAGCATGCTCAATGCCAGTGATAGGAGTCATTTCATCTTGGTCTTGTTGGAGTTGTCCTGTATCAGAGGGACCTTTCTCAGGACCATCCTTGTATTTGTCTGGTGAAAGCTATAAATTATATGTGCATATTACATGGAATGTCATTTACAGCTTTATATACCAGGCGTGGCCATTTCCTTGACTCTGATCCCACTTCAAGCCTTTCTATATCCTCTGCCTCATCTTCAGAATCCCTGAGGCTGGATGAAGCATGCCTTTGATTGTCAACACCACTGCTCTGAAGCCAATTGGTGTAAGAATAAGTGTTCTCTGGCTGGACTCTGGATTGGTTACAATGTCTCTGAAAGGTGCTTACAGACACCAGAGTGCCATGGCAGGTTGTGCAGTTGCAAGGCTTAGTAGCCATGATGAGAGAGGTGTGTTGAGGGAAGCTTCAAACACGATGCTACCAGCATGCATTGATATATATCATCGATATCATTGGTAATTGATAATCATCAGATTCTAAGTTAGATAGCTGATATAATAATACTAATTAGAGTTTACATCTCAATTTTGGCTAATTTTGGCCTGAGTTGGACCAACTCAGAAATTGACTTCAGCCTCCAGAAAGCCCCAGAAAGCCCCAGAACCAGTTCTCACTGGGTCTGAAGCTCAAGCATAAGAGATAGAGGGTGAAGGTAACTTGTTATTTGCAGAGTATAAGTACAGTATATATACTAAGTTGTAAGCAAGGTCACCGTTGGCGACCAAGGGTTGCCAAAGCGGCAAACTTGGTAAGTAAATAATAGCCAACAATCTTTTATATAGGAAAGTGTCAATCAGACCTTGGCGATGCCTAGTGGCACCAATCCAGCTGTCTGTCATGTCAAGATGTCAAAAAGTAGGTATGAAATCACTAAAATGTCAGTGTCGTAAAATGATGGTAGCTGCCAGGGTGCAGCGGCAAGTTCAGGGAAACCTTGGGGTCAAGAAAGTAAGGTAAAATAGTCCAAAAAAAGATAATAGCAAGATATGAAAAGTGCTTGTCCAGGGATTCAAACTCTGGCCCCCTTGGGAGGGCACCAAGTAGACCAAAGGATGCACTGACCACTAGTCCACAAGCCTGTGCCAAAATTTATATTAGTAGTCCATTTGACACAAACTGGGGCTTATCAGCAGCTCAATCACACAACTAGCAGAGAGAAATCTGAAGTTATATTAGGCATGACAATCAACAATACAATGGTAACTAATCATCTAGCAGAGGAAAATCCAAAGAGAACAAGTCTAAGGATCCCTGCTGCTCAGTGTGGTGCATTAGTGGGCAGCAGAGGCATGAGAATGACTGTACAGGTGACCAGAGCTAACTTCAACCTTGGATAATGCTTGAACAGGGAGTGTGGAAAGTTCCAGGGGTTTTTTAAAGAGTAAATGACCTCCAAAGATCTCTGGGGGTCTAGAACAAGCCCTAGGGGTCCTGGAGAGTGGCGTAGAAGGTAGGCTGGGATATAGTGAAGTGCTGAAAATGGAAGTGAAATGGAAGTCCCCTGACATCACCCCCCCTCTAGCATGTGGTGTTTTGACATGTGGGGTAGAAGAAGTTCCAGATCACCTAATCCACTGGTGAGATGGGATAGATTCCCCAGACAGCTCAGGGTGCATCTGAGTGTTTTTTGTGGAACTCTCTGACAAGTCCCAGTGCATGCATGTTCTCCTAGGGTTCTCAAGAGATGTCTTTGATCCTGTAACCTTTTCACTTCACCTTGTACTGTAGTCACCTTCTGAATAGGTGACTGTCCAGGATCTTCTCCACCTTGTACTCCTTGTTGTTGTTGACCACCACCAGGAGTGGAGGGGGCACTGGGCATTGCCCTGGGATAGGGTTCTCCAAGGTTGGTGTTAGCTTGACCACATTGAATACCAGGTGAAGCTGTCGCATTCCTGCCAAGAGCCAGAGTCAGTAGGCTAGCAGGCCTACCTGTCATTCTACCATGAAGGGTCCTAGCTGATGGTGCAAAAGCTTCTTTGGCAGATGAGTAGTGGTGATGTCAGAAGCATGCAGATAGACCTGGTCTCTGGGCTGGTACTTGGGTGCTGAGGTTCTTCCATGGTCATAGTATCAGGTCATGTCATCCTTTGCCTTTGCCAGAGCAGCCTTGGCCTCTTCCTGTGCCACCTTCATCTGGTCCACAAACTTGTTCACAGCTTTGTTCTTCAAGGGCCAGGCTCAGGGCTCAAAGCCCATGCGTGAGTGATGCCCAGTGTTCAGAAAGAAGGGTGACACTTGAGTGGCTGTGTGAACATGGTTGTTGTACTGGAACTCGGCATCTGGAAGCAGCTTGTCCCAGTCATCCTGCTGCTCATTGCAAAAGAGGCAGAGGTACTGCTTGAGCTCCTGGTTCATGCGTTTGGTCTGGCCATTGGACTGTGGATGGTAGGTGGTGGAGGTGTGGAGCTTCACATTGAGCAGTTGGTAGAGTTCTTGGATGAACTCCACTATGAACTGTGGGCCCTGATCCAGCACATAGGCATTTGAGAGGCTATGGAGCTTCCAGACATTCTTCCAGTAAAGGTTTGTGGCATCCATAGCAGAGCAAGTGGTGTGAGTGGAGATGAAGTGTGCTTGTTTGCTGCAAAAGTCCACCACTATCATGATGGCATTGTAGTCATGAGCATCGGAGAGCTCTACAATGAAGTATATGGAGGCTATGCTCCATTGTTTGGTGGGAATTGGTAGTGGGTGGAGTTGTCTGGTGAGGAGGCAGCACTGAAGCTTGGTCTGGAGACAAAGGTCACATGTACTAGTGTAGGATCCAATGTACTGGAACATTTGGGGCCAACAATAGTTCTGGAACACTAGCTCCAGTGTCTGCCATCAGCTGGAATGTCCAGCAATGTGGGACTCATGGTGCTGCTCAACAATCTTCTGGCAGAGTTTTGGAATGTTGGGCACATAGATGGTAGTGCAACAAGAAGTCAAGTTTGGCTAAGTACAGAGACCACTGGGCCTGTTGGTGGTTGAGCTTCTTGGCTGTGTGGAAGTACTCAAGGTTCTTGCAATCTGTCCAAGCCTTGAACTTATGCCAGGCACCCTTTATGAAGTGCCACCATTCTTTGAAGGCCTGGGTAATAGCCAGCATTTCTTTGTCATGGATCTCATAATTGCGCTCTACTGCATTGAAGCTCTCAGAGTAGAAGACCACCAGGTGCCACTTTCCATCATTTCAGGACTGTTGTGATAAGACAGCTCTGGTGGCAAAGTCGGAGCTGTCAGCTTCTATATGAAAGGGAGAGTTGTTGTCCAAGAAAAGGGGAACATGATTGGAGGTGACTGCATGCTTGAGAGCATCGAAGACAGTCTGCTCCAGGGGTCTCCAGCTCCAGGCAGCATTCTTTGTGGTGAGATCAAATAAAGGGTATGCATGATGAGAGAAGTCCTGGATGAACTTCTGGTAGAAGTTGGTGAATTCTAGGAAGGCCTGCACTTCTTTCTGGTTCTTGGGCTCCAGCCACTTCACCACACCTGCCACTTTCACCAGGTCCATCTCTGCAGCTCCATGCAAGATGATCAGCCCCAAATACTCAATCTGGATCTGCTCAAACTCACACTTCTCTGGTTTGATATAGAGCTGGTACTAGCAGAGGCATTCCAAGACAACATGCATGATCCAGCAGTGCTCCTTAAGTGTTTTGGTGTAGATGAGGATGTTGTCAAGGTATACACATACTATACCCTCTGCAATGAGGTCCTGGAAGATGTTGTTCATCATTGTCTGTAAGGTGGCCAGGCTATTGGTGAGTCCAAAGAGCATGACAAGTGGTTTGAACAGCCCCTGGTTGATCCAAAAGGCAGCTTTCTACTTATCTCCATCTTGAATGTGCATGTTGTTGTAACTCCACTAGATGTCCAGTTTGGTAAAGTACTGTGCCTCCTGGAGGTTATTGATGAGCTTGGAGATGAGGAGGAGGAGGGTAGTGGTTCTTCACTGTCATGGCATTAAGAACCTAGTAGTTCTAGATCAGTCAGAGTGAGCCATCCTTCTTTTTGATGAAGAAGACCAGAGAGGCCATTGGCAATTTGGAAGGGTGGATGCAAGTAGAGTCCAAGTTCTCCTGACAAAAGGTGCCCTTGTCCTGTTCCTTAGGTGCTAATGGGTAGACCTGACAGCTGGAGGGTTTGGAGTCTAGCATCAGTTCAATAGCATGGTTCCACTGCTTGTGCTCCAGGAGTGAGTCAAAGGAGGCCTTTGAGCACACATCCTCAAAGCTGTGGAGATACTGGGGCACCACATCTTGGAACACCTGGAGCAGAGAGTTGGTGGCAAATGCCTGGGCCAACTACTGAGAGATGGTCTGGCTGGCCTAGGGTGGTTGCATAAATCTGGTTCCCAACTTCTACTACCTCATCTGAAAACTTTGAAATCCAAAGAGAACAAGTCTAAGGATCCCTGCTGCTCAGTGTGGTGCATTAGTGGGCAGCAGAGGCATGAGAATGACTGTACAGGTGACTGGAGCTAACCTTAACTTTGGATAATGCTCAAACAGGGAGTGCAGGAAGTTCTGGGGGTTTTCTAAAAAGAAAATGACCTTCAGAGATCTTGGAGGGTCTAAAACAAGCCTTGGAGGTCTGGAGCAAGTCCCAGGGGTCCCAGGGAGTGGCATAGGAGGTGGGCTGAGGCGTAGTGAGTGTGAAATATCAATTTGTGCTTTAGTAGCATAGAAGTAAACATTCTCAATCATTACTATCACATCAAATTAATGCTGAACTGGGATGAATTCACCTTTATCTCAGATATATTGTAACAGAGTAATAAAGTCTTGCAGCTCACAATCACATATGTGAAGCAGACCAATTGATAATATTGATACTGTACAGAAATGAGAACAAGACTGCTTAGCTAAGCACTAAGCAGTTGCACATAAGATACTGTGCTCATGGTCCAAATATACCAAGGATAATATATATATATGTATATATGTATACATGAAAAAGAGTATTAAATAGAGACAAAAAGACAGAGTGTGTCAGAATTTTGACCCCTGACCTGACTGAAATGCAAGCCATCAGTTGATTTGGGCTGGGAAATTGTTGAGGGTTGATTTCTGTAAGGGTGACCTCTGGGGACTGCAACATAATCATGCAACTGGCAGATGGGAATTCAAAGTTATATTAGAAATGGTAATTGACAGTGCAGCAATAACTAATCACCTGGCAGAGGAGAATCCAAAGAGAACAAGTCTAAGGATCCCCACTGCCTAGCATGGTGCAATTGCAGGTGGCAGAGGCATGAAAACAACTGTACAGGGGGGCCAGAGCTAAACTTAACCTCTGACAATGCTCATACAGGAAGTGCAGAATGCTCCAGAGGTCTAGAGCGGGCCCCAAGGATCCAAGGATGCAGTGCAAAGGAGTGGAGTGAAGTGTGGAGGGGCAGAGCAAATGGAAGTTGATATAGAACAAAATGGAGGTCCCCTGACAATTTCATGTGCACCAGTTCCAGACTGTCAACACCATTGAGGGGACAGACCTTCAAGGGAACCATCACAATGCAGTAAGGGAACAAGAAGACAGAAACCAAGCAAGAGGTCGAGCAAGAGCAAGTCTTCCTGCCAAAACCATCAATTCCAAGTCATGTCACATGCATCAGTCCCTGGACCATTGAGGGGACTGTCACTGGGTGGAAGAAGTATTTGGAGTGTGGTGGCATGGATGGCTTGATGAAGAAAACACCAACTGACCTCATACTATGGTCATCTGCTTGTTATAGCATATGTTTATCTTGAACATTTCAGATTAAATCACTCTAAGACATACATTATTAACCAATGTCTTATCTTGAATATAGGGATATATAGTAATTGTTCTGCACTGGAGTTCAGGTCATCTTTTGACTTGCAAACTCCAGGTGCGTTTACTTACCTCCATGTAATTTTATTATGACTAGATACCTAATCCTTTGACTTGTGAACTCCAGACAGCGAAATAAATCGATTCCAAATATAATCTACTTGCGCAATGCATCAGTTCTTCTCTTGATTGTAACTGGTAATGTGCTTCACAAGCCTCCCATATGATCGTGATTATTGATGGTCATGGATAGTAGGCCTAGTGCCAGGAGACTGGTTGCGAAGGTGCAAAATAACAAGAAGCACTCGAGGAATCTTGATTGTTACATTATGCTTTGGCAATTGGATTTGGATGTTGTGTTTATCAGAGCACGAGAATTCTTGAAATTGAAAGTTCTACCGTACAAACTCTGTGGAATCATGTTTTTGCCTCGCCTTTGAGTTGTATGCAGGAGCACATAGGCTGTTCAGGATGTCTGCGCTTTTCTAGGGACAAGAAAGAACTCTAGGACTGTTTTTGTAAGCAAACGCTATAAGTCTGACTTCACTCCGATCAGAGCCCCATCAACAAAATGGAAATTGCAATGAATTAGAAAGAGAGAAAAAAACCAACTATCTGATTTTACTACCTTTTGCAAATGTGTCAGATCTAATTTAGGATCTGTCACTTCCCTGCAATCAATATACCTCCCTCGATCCTTTCCAAAGTTTTGTTGTAAGCAACGCGCTTACAGCTGCACTGTTAAATCCAGATACCCCTACAAACAGGGTCCATAAGTACGATTAATTCAAAGCCAAAGCACAGGAACGACGGTTATGGTAAGATGAACGAGTTTAGATAGAATAAAATCAAGATACCGGTAGAAAATCTGTCGACAACTCGCCTGTCGATCGAACCATCGGCAAAGCTTCGGTTCCTGTGAAATCGAGAGGCATGGTGTCAAGGTCATCGGACAAAAGCATTGGGAGATGTTGGCAGGTGGAAGGTATCGATGGTCTAGTTAGGTCAGGTATGTTGTATACTGAAGACGCGGTCGATTGCGACTCGCCCGTTCTCAGCCACTGGCGCTCCAATTCATTGTCGTTGATCTCCAGATCAGCACTCTTTGTGTTCGGTGTTTTCTCTGGATGCACGGACAAGGAAGAGTCGTCGGCAAGGGTTACACCATGCGAGATAGAGCTGCTAGTGGAGGAAATATCTAAGCGTTTGTTTTCGATGTTTGATTTCTTGGCATGGTGGCATACCGCACTATGAAGCTTATAGTACGTATCACAACTAGGAATATCAACAAATGTTTTCATTGTAATCAATAATTAATGAAATAAACACGAAGAATACGCACGCGCTGCAGACTATTTCCCCCGTGTTATTTCTTTCCCAGAGAGGTGTCTCAGTAGTGAAGCAAATTTTACATCGATCTATCGCATGGAGGGAGAGTAAGTGGCTGTAGTTGAAACATCAGGAAATGGAATAACAAACCCATGGAGAAGGACAATTCCTGGTCAAACAGTGTTCGGACGGGTCCTTTAAGGGTGTTTTGTGTAGACTATGCAAGAATTATGATATTCTACATGCCCGGTGAAAAAATGCTCTCACATATTCAAAGTCCAGGGTACACGCTTCACAAGTATATTCGCCGTCAAGAGCGCGGCGCCATGATGTGGTGCGTGTTGTACCACATATGGTACATGCTGGTTTAATACTACCAGGCTCATGGCAGTCAAGGTTGCTAGCGCCCTGTTGCACGCATACGCTCCCTTGCACGTTCGCTGTGACTACGCTTGATTTTGACAAGGTGGCATCGGTTGGAGGAGGGCCGTTGACGGAGGCTGGAATGGAGGCGCAAGGGCTGAACTCAGTAGGTGTGATGGTGGCCATATTTACCGAATGACTGCCCCATGTCGACAACTTAGTCTTGGATAGATAATCGTCAATATCTCGGTGGGCAGATTCGTCGCCTTGAGGCAGCAATGACATGTATTTTTTCAGGGAAGAGACTCGATGCAGATGCTTTGAGGCTGATATCCCGATGATATTCCTTTGAATTCCGGACCGCATTACGTTGCAGAACACCCTATCTAAGGCGGACTTGGTCATTCCATTTAAAGGTTCCCTGGTCCTGGCCCGGAAACATGTAGACGATAGCATACCCCCAACTTTGACCCTTCTGGAAGGAGTCTTGTGCAACGGCACAGATAGCCTATCGATTACCTGTTCAATAGTAGGCCGTTCTAATGCTCGACTACTCCAACAGTCTTGCATGAGAGCCCACGTGGTTTCAGTCAGACCCCAATCTTGCCAGGCTGAACTCGACCTCGACGGTCGCGAAGGCCGAGAACCACGTTGAATCAGCACGATCACAGAAGAATCACGAGCAATACTGTAAAACGGGATATTTCCGGTGAATATCTTTTGACAAGTCATTTTCCTCCTATGAGCAGGAAATTGACCACAATAGATATCAATGATTCTTACCTCGTAATAAACACAAGCTAGAGCATACACATCGCTCAAGGTGCTATTCCTGACAGATCCTTCGTTTCCTATGTCGAGTAACTCAGGTGCCTGCCACCGAACAGAGCCGCCTTTAGAGGATATGGAAGATAGCGATGTCCAAGCAATAATCTCTGGATCCGATACGGAGGAAATGCCAAAATCACACAGGCGAGCTCTCCCAAAATCATCGACCAGGACATTAGGCTGTTATTATTGGGAGAAAAGACTTTCGAGTTCTGCTCAAGACACACACAAAAAGGCGATAACTTACACCTTTGAGATCGCCATGAACAATACCATGCATGTGAAGGTACTTGAGGCCTCTGGCAACGTCACGAGCCTAGTTTTGTCGGCTTCTTAGCAACACCATCATTGATCTGATGAGGCAAATAGATACCAGGGAGTAGCGATTGGCATCTGGATTTTGTTTCAAAAAGTTTGCAATGTCACCGTTCTCCATCCAAGGAGCGACAAAACAGAGCCTTTTCTTAGACCGATAGAGCCCGTACATGGGAAGAACGTTGGTGTGAGAGAGTTGGCCCCAGAGGATAACTTCTCTGGAAAATTGCTATGGAAATTATGTGAGGTGTAGTCTACTATAGTCAGGGAAATTTAGTATGTACTCACTTTCAGTAAATGTTCAAGCTGGCTGTCTTGATAGATACGGATGGATTTCAAACACACAACATGGCCCTCAAACTCTCCCCGGTAGATGTCGGCGAATCCGCCGGCTGTTACAGGATCACACTCCTGCTTTATGCCTTTCAGTTCGTAGCAGATAGGATAGAGCCCTGAGGACCTAGAGAGCCTCTGCGTAGCTACAATGAGAAGACGCCGAAACTGTGTATCGAGTTCTGAAGAGTCCAGTATCTATCCAGGTAAGCTGCAAGAGAATTTCCGACGGTGCCACATACTGATTGGAATAAATCAAGTAATGCTTGTGCATCTGTACCTTTAGTATGTAAAAGGTTTCGATAGAGTACGGCATCATTGAGGATATGCCTAAGGCGACCAGTAAGGCTCAGTTCATCCATCACTTTTGTTAGTGTACGTTCAGATGTGGATCAACCTTTGAGACGAGAAAGATGACAAAGTGGGTTGTAGATAGGAAATTCAATGGCTCTGCATATATAGCAATGTGTGAGTATTTATGTCACCGAGCTCTTTGTCACCAGTACACAGCTTGAACATATAATGGTGTAGAGATGAAAATTCCAGATATGACGTAAACGAAGAGCGCCAGTTGATCTGTACCTATTTGTGCTGCGGACCGATCCCCGACCGGACCTAACGATCCGATATAGAGACGCCTATCCGTCGATTTACAGTGTAATCACTGTGCCAAAACATAAAAAGGTATGTAAGATGCATGGTAGGGATAGCGTGAGTCGATGTAGTGAGACTAAGGCATAAATTAGTCAATAAACCAATGTCGCGGTGTCGAAATAGATACATATGTGTAATGGTATTTCAGTGGGTATCATAATGAGAAGTGTACGTGCAGTAAGTATAGCGACGTCGATGGTGCTGTGACCGTGGGGATAAGGCGTGAGATAGAACACACATATTTATGAACATCAGGGTATTCAGTCAGGTTAGTTCTCACGAGATCTCTGCTGACGAGGATAGCATACCAGCCGAATACGGCCATCAAGAACCGTACCGTCCGCGCTGGGTCAGCGCCAGCACTAAGCCCAAAACGTAGCTGCGTCGTAAGTGCAATCACAGATCGCAGCGTGTGAATGTGGTTGGAAGCCGGAATTGAGTTACAGGATGTCGGTTGTCGGGGAGGCCGAAGGCGAAAGTGCGAAGTCTGCAGGCGGAGCTTCTGGAGCCTTAGATGCTGTACTGCCATTGTGGATGCCTTCTCATTTATCCAGGCAACTCATTCGCTGCTGGCTCAATGACCTTCTCGACCACTGTCATCCTTCACCACACTGTCAATTGCGGCTACACAATCAGCCTCGTCTACTTTTGCCTCATCGACAGGCTTTGCGACAGTGCCGACCTCTGGTACAGCAGGAATGGCTGTGGCAGCAGGTAGCCCAAAAGCAGATGCATCGACAGTTTTCAGTGACCATGATTACCGCGCTGTCGAGTTTGACCATGGTGCATGTGAGGCCGGAGAAGTAGGTGTCTGTGCCTGATAGATCAAAGGGGGGTTGGGCTTGACTGGCACGGGCGAGATAGGCATAGGGCGACAGATGAAGGCGGGAAGTCTGGAAGAGGCATAATGTCTGGGTCCGGACACTCTTCCACAACGGGTGAAGAGGCAACAGGGATCAGGGAGGGGATTTCGAATAATGACGTGCTGGGTGTTGCCATGCATTGAGGGGAGCGGTGTTGCCGCAAGGATTATTGACTTGAAATTGGAAGGTTACTGTATGGCATGACCACTGCAGCACCATGACCCATGACGTGTATGATTCTTTGAATTCTATCAAGGTCAAATGCTGAGGTAATACAAGTAGACTATCACAGCTCGCGATCGCGAGGGACGTGACTATAGATGTACCAGGATTATCCGAGGTCTATTAAATACTCACCTTTCGAGTTGGCTGCCAAGGAAATGGTTCGGAATCAAAGCTGGGTCAGTCTGATGGGAATTTCGGAAGCCGGTCCGAGCCACCATCACTTTCGGTCAGTTGTCCAACTGCTCGATGGCGCTTGAAGCTTGAAGCTTGAAGCTTGACCGGGACCCCCGACACACGAAATGATCATTCTACAATCACAACATTCGTAAAGTTGATCTAGGAAATACAAGATCATCCTCGACTCTGTTACTGAAGCATATAACGTGTGTAGCTATGTGGCGAACACGGGAAAACAAGAGCACCGCATCGACTTTCATTAGAGAGGGTTCTTGCCTCTATAAACGCGTCTCCATTCATCCTCAATAAAGGTACTGCTGAGCTCAATGTTGACGCGCTTGGGCATATTTCTGCCTTTGAGGTATTCCTTTGCATCATGCATCGCCAACGTTAAGTGATATCAGTGTATGGGCTGTTGGAGCGAGCGTTGGCATGTAACCGCGGTCCCTCAACCTTATAGCTAGGTGTCGAATAGCGGTGCATTTAGATAGTACAATGCGTGCGATGTCCACATCCACCTGGTCCCTTATACAGAGATTGCGAACATGAGCTGCAAAAAACGTTGGCGGGCGTGTCATCAGAGTTTGTAAGATCGAATCAGCAAGTGCGCGATCCTATATAGTTGGTCTTCCAGAGAACCGAGTGTTGGTCAGTATAAGTACATTCGGCTACAAATCTGATGGCTAGGACAAGGTCTGATGGGAATGGAACTTCGGAAACCGGTCCGGGAAAGCATGAAACACCTTCCAACAGCGTGTCATACCTGGGACAAATTACTGACCATATATGGTCACTAAATTTTGATGTGTCCATATACAGCCACTAATAACTATTTAGTGACCATGTTTGGATGTCCGCGCTTTAACAAGAAATAATTTTCCACGGTTAATCAAGGACTCCAGACTGTGATCGTCACTAATTATGTCTCCTTTCTCTTGATTTCTTTGATTCTATATATCTTTTGTGAGTACTACTATATAGTATGCCTACTAAACACCATATAGAAGTGTCAATCAGTCAAGACACTTGGTAGAGAGTTCTGGGTCTTGCAGTTTCTTCCCTTTCTACTTGTGTAGCATTCAATGCTATTCTGCTTTGAGAGTGGTGGATAGGCCAAAGACTGTGTCTTTATTATGTGAATTTGATAACATGTTTCTAGCCAATGACAAGAGTCCCAGGGTTGATGATCTGATCAGATAGCCAGGGTGAGTGAAGGGACTTAGTGAGTCTTGAGATCAGAAATAGTGGGCACAGAGATCTAACCAAGCCAAAAGGGGAAAGAGTCAAGACAAGAGATGGCAGGGGAAATGGAACAAGTCAAGACTAAGGCAATAGAAGAGAGAGAAAGAAAAGAGGTTGAAAGACTTGGAGACTTGAGGCAAAGAGAGAGAGAAGAAGCAGAGGTTAGATTTGAGAGATACAAAACAAGCAGAGATGAGAGAGACAATACAATACAAGACAAGTATGAAACAAAACGAGATAAGTTGAAAAACAGAAACCGGGACACGTGAGACTAGGAAACAAAAATGAAACATGAAACCAAAGACAAAAGGTATGGCAATATCAAGACTAGAGTACTCAATGCTATTCTATGGCTTATATACTGGATGGTAAGTAGGCCCCGGGGCACAGGTCTGGGCCCCAGTGATGAGTCACAGCACCAAGGCTTGAGATGAAGCTCAGTGACATGCAAGAGAGTGGTGGTGGTCGATGCTTGTCATGTGGTGCAAAGGAAGCTCCCAAAGGAAAGCCTTACTTTGAGAGCACATAGGCATGGAATGGCAACAAGATGAGCAGGTGAGCAGGGATGTGTCACAACCCACTACCGACCCCCAGGACTTACCCTGGGACTCCAAACCCCTCAAAACCACCCCTAAAACCCTCCTGGGCCCAGAGCGCTACTTGGCCAACCACCTTGGCAACCCCTGGCCATCACCACCTGTCACCACCACCAGCCACCACCACCCCCGGCATCCCCCTGGCCATCACTGCCTGTGACCGCCACATTAGTGCCGACCCCAGCTATCCCCAGCACTTCCTCAACTGCAGCTGCCACATCAGTGCCGGCACTCTCCCAGCCCGTTTTGAGGCCTCCATCATGCATCACAATCATGCATCACCTCAGACCTGACCCCTGCATGCCACGCCCCGCCTCCACTCATCTCCTCACCACTGCACCACTACATGTCTCTGCACTTTCAAAGCAAGACCTCCTATGCCGCGTGACATGTCTCAACCTCCACCACTGCTTTGTGCAATCCCTGGGTTTCATTCTGAGCCTGGTGCCGTGACTTGCTACTGGGACCTAGGCCTGAGCCCCGGGGCTTAACTATTGCTCAGTATATAAGTTGTAGAGTAGTCAGTAGCACTCCAGTCTTGATATTACTGTACCTCTCATATTGTTTCGTTGTGTTTCATCTCCATCTCATAGTCTCATGTGTTTCGGTCTCTAACTTTTGACTCTGCTTCATTTCTTATTGTACTCGTCTCATATTTGCTCCTACTTGTCACCTCTACTCGCCTCGTACTCTAATTCCATTTCTGCTTTACTCTTCATCTCTCTGCTAAACTCTAAGTTCCCTTGTCTCTTCTGTCCCCGGCCTCAAGTCTCAACTCGTTCTGTTCCTGCTTTCCTTATCTTATCTCAACTCTTTCCCTTTTAGGTTCGCTTAATCTCCGCTCCTCTCGCTTCCATCCCTGGGACTTGCTAAGTCCCTGCACTTGCCACTTCCAGTTCTTTGATCTCCAGGACTTGCTCACACACCAGCGCTTACTTGTTCTGTTCTCCTGTCTCCCCGGGACTTGCGCCTACCCCCAGCACTTGTCCTCCACTCCTTCCCAGCACTCACCCCCCATTCTGGCATTACTGGCGACCCCCACCCACTTCTCCTACCCTGCTTTGGTCTCCTACACCTTGCGCCCCTACCAGTACTTTGCGTCTGTGGACACAGTGCTCACCACGTAAGCACCAGGGGTTGCTGAGGCCAGCACTGATGTGGCAGCTGCAGGTGGTGATGACCAAGGAGTGCTGAAGGTGGCAGTGGTTAGTGGCAGTGATAAACATTGATGGCTGGAGGTTGCCAAGGTGGCTGGTCAGGTAGCAGTCCAGGCCTGGAAGGTCATGGAGGTTGGTTTGGGGAGGTTGGAGTCTCAGAACTGAGGCTAAGTACCAGCGGTCGGTAGTGAGTCATGACAATAAATCTTTTTTTGAATCATTCCATACCTCAATCATTTGAAGAGCATTATTTATATGTCTGCTTATGCACTGACAATGATCAACAAAAGGGTATGAGTTACTATTTTTATCTTTTGCAAGCAGGGCACCAGCATTACTGCATGTCTTTAGAGATCAATAGTGAAATCATAGTGGTACTACAAAGTCTAGAAGTCACCACTTTTATGATGGATGTCATTCCTACAAAGTTTCTTTCAATGCTGGGCAAGATAGATATAATTGTTCTATTATGAATAACCA
This sequence comes from Termitomyces sp. T69sscA, assembly GCA_017657225.1. Lineage (NCBI taxonomy): Eukaryota > Fungi > Basidiomycota > Agaricomycetes > Agaricales > Lyophyllaceae > Termitomyces > Termitomyces sp. T69sscA. The sequence continues at coordinate 10,701 of JAGGAQ010000242.1, read as the reverse complement.
TGAATGTAATTGTGTAACATTAGTTTTCTGTCATGTTAGAAGTAATGCTCAGCCTAGAATATTCAACAAACACCATTTAGTTGGAACCTTAGTTGACCAACTCAAGGCTTGAATTCAGCCTCAACCTCACTTTATTTAGTCAAGGCCTCAGTTAGCCAACTCAAGACTTGAATCTGGCCTCAACTTTACTTTGTTTGGTTAAGGTCTCAGTTGGAGGACTCAAGGCTCAGATCCAGCCTCAATCTCACTTCATTCATTTAAGGCCTTGGTTGAAGGACTTAAGGCTCGAGTTCAGCCTCAACCTCACTTTGTTAATTGAAGCCTTGGTTGAAGGACTCAAGTTTGGATGTAGCCTCAACTTAGACCTTACAAATACAGAAAAAAGAAATCAAAGTAAAGAAAAGATTATATATTTAGAGAAAAATAAAGAGAAAAAGCAACAAAGAATAGTCTAAACTTATAAAAGTATAAAAAGCAGTGTGTTTAATCAAATATCATACAGAGATGTTAAAGAGAAGATTGCTTGAATACATTGAAAACAACAAAGAATAGTCTGAACTTGTTAATGTACAAAAAAAAACAGTATTCTAAACAGGCACAGTACCAACACACACTGTTTTAAGAATTATAGATATGAGCACAGAAACAATCATAAATGAAAGCCTAAAGCACACTTGAAAAGAATTTATATTGACTATAAAAATATATAATAGCCACACTAAATGAGGACAAACACTATAAAGTTGTAGAAGTATGTAAGGCAACTTACAAAGAGTACAATGAGTGTTTAGGCTTGTGTCTGAAACTCAGCTCAATACCTCAAGGTCAGCCAATTGAGAATGAAACAACTTTTCAAACCTCAGAAAAGTCTGCTTATTACATAAGATACCTGCCTAATAAAACTCATTTTTATGTTAGTACCCATTTTCCATATCTATATAATTCTTCTACTTATCTCATTCTTATTAGATTGGCAATGCTATACTGATAGTCTAGTCTAGCCTTTGGTGGTTGTATCAAGCTTCTTGCATCAAACTTCTTTGACACAAATCAGCCAAGTGACTATTTGGATATGAGTTGGATGAGTTTCAATCAGCTCTATATTGACTTGCTCACAATAGTGAAACCATCAATTTTGCAGTAAGTGAGGAGCTTACAATACCAGCTCATTTAAAACATGTCAATCAACCTGTGATACAATCACATGTTAAGGATACACCTCAACAGTTGGCAAGGATGTCATAAGGAGTACAGTGGCCTGAGTACTGACTAGCTCACACAGCTGCCAAAGTGACTGAAGCAAGAGTGTCATGGAAAACACTCATACAAGCAAGGCCTACAAGGATAACCTCCTATATCCAACTCTTAGATGATGCAACAATTGTTCATACAAAACACAACAGTATTGCAGTCCAAAGGTCAACAACCTCCTGCTCACATAGTTTGGGCTCTGGTACTCTCGCATCAACCCACATGCCCCAATGCACTCTGATCTCTCTACAAATAAATACTGCTTATTAGAGAACCTCCATTTTGTTTTGCATTAACTTTTATCTTGCTCCACCTCTCTACTTTTTGCTCTGCCTCTTTGTACAACCTCAAAGATCTTCAAGGCTCACTCTAGACCTTTGAAGATCTTTGCAGGTCATTTTTTTTAGGTAAACTTCTGAAGCACTTAAAACTTCCTATTTAGCATCATCAAAGATTCAAGTTAGCTTCAGTCATCTTATACAGTTGTTTTCATGCCTGCACCATCCACTGATGCACTGTGCCTAGCAGCAGAGATCCTTAGACTTTTCTCTTTAGATTTCCTTCTATCATATAATTAGTTACCGTTGTACCATTTTTACCATCTCTAACATAGTTTTTGGATTCTCCTCTATCAGTTGTGTGATTGTGCTGCAACTCTTCAAAATTATCCTTACACTGCTACAATCCCCTACTCCTTTCAAATCTCCACCAGGTCAACCCTTTAATGTCAACAGCAACATAAGACCACCATCTTTTGGAGGATACACACCTACTTGATGGGCCTTAAAACTACTCCTAAGTGGCAAACCTTCAAGCAAATAAAGCCCAGCTATGGATGCATTCCCTCCTCAGCATTGCAGCAGTAACAATTACTACTATTAACACAACATAGGACCTTTGCTTTGCAATCAAAACAATTAAGACAATACTCACAATGTGCTGACCTATAAAGAGAAGCTTATATACAGAAACTGGAACCCTTTCATGGCTGTGACCCTCATAAATGAAGGACCTTCCTCACCCAATGTTTCACAATGTTTCAAGTCACCTTCTGACTTGAGAACTCTGAGTTGCATTTGCCACTTTGTACTTACAAGGCATTGCTTTTAATCATTATACTGTGCTCCAATTTGACCTCAACAACCCAGTACTGTCCAACTGGCAGGCCTTTGTTCAAGAGTTCTCCAATAAGTTTAGCATGTTTGAAACTATAGTAGAGGCTAAGGACAATCTTTGAATGTGTAATCACAAATGATTTGCCACCTTCATCATCTATTTCAAAAAGGAAGCCTACAAAATAGGTTGAAACTACAACACTTTTTAATTTGCCCTCTACACATTAAAGATGTTCTTTAGTTTTTGGCACTCTGAGTTACTTAAAATTCTTCCAGGAACACTAACTAGTAGTTCAGAGCAACCATCAGCAACCGCACTGCTTGCCAACTCTGCTTCACATAATCTCTCCTAGAATGAGGATCCACCAACACCAACTGCCCCCTGAGCCCCTGCTTCTCAGCACAGCTTAATGCCATGAACACTCATAAGGCCCTAGAGCTCAGCACCTTTCAAGGGACTTCCATTTTGTTCCATGTCAACTTCTCTTTACTCTGCCTCCTTGCATCATTTTTCAAAACCCCTGGAGCCTGCTCTAGACCTTCAAAGATCTCTAAAGGTCATTTTTTTTCTATGCAACCTCCAGAACATTCTCCAATTTCCATTTGAGCATTGTCAAGGGTTAAAGTTAGCTTTGATCCTCCTATACAGTTGTTTCCATGCCTCTGCTACCAAATAATGTGCTATACTAAGCAGCAGAGATTTTTAGACTTGTTCTCTTTGAATTTTTCTCTATTAAGTAATTAATTACTACTGTACTGTTGATTACCATTTCTAATATAACTTTGAATTCTCCTCTGCCAATTGTGTGATTGTGCCACAACCTTCAACGGTCACCTTTACAGCACCTCTAATAGTATAGTAACACACTCCAGAACCAAACTAATGCTCTGGACCTTACAAATGACAAGGAAATCTTGTGTGCTAACCAATTCAAAAATAAGCCTTGAATTGATGTGCCTGAGGAAACACAGGAGCAATAATGCAGAAAAGGTGCTTATATCTTGTGTGGTGAGCAAGGCCACTTTATCAGTGACTGCCCTGAACACTCAGCCACGAGACAAGCTGTGTAAATGGTAACTAAGCTCTATACTTCCACCCCCTTCATCCTTGGCCTTCTCTGACTCCTACTCATCTACCTCTGGCTTCGAGCCTTGGCTCTAGGGCCTTTACTTACTCAACTGGTCCAATTGAGTCTCATAAACCCACTACACACTTAGCCATCACTGCTACATGCTCAGCCATCACTGTCATTCTAAGCATCCTTTTCAGCCATCACTACTTGTTGATGCCACATTAGTGCCTGCCCAAGCAATCTCTGGCACTTCCTCAGCCCATACCAACACTTCTTCTGATCATCACCAAACACCCATCACAAATCACAACCAGCACATCATCCATTACCACCTGCATCACTCTTCAATCTGTGATTCATGTATTATTTATGTCTTCCACTCAACTTGTTGCTCTACTATCATTCTATGAATCCTCTTTGCCCATGCTCCAAAAGCAACATCCTTTTCTTTAGGAGCCTCCTTTACACTACACAGTTACTGCCAACATCCACACTAGCCTGAAGTTTACCTACTGCCAGTATATAAGTTATAGCATAACTGTCAGGTTCCACTAATCATGGAGGCTTAAACCACTGGGCAAATCTCTATGTGGTGAACACAATGTCTACAAGCACAACAAGTACTGTGAAGAGCATGGGTCATGTAAGACCAGGAGCAGGACTGGAGATGCAAGCAGTGGGCAAGTGGAGAATGCTAGTCATGCTGGAGCAAGGGGTGCAAGTGTTGGAGTGTGAGGAAAGAGTTGGAAGATGAGTGCTGGGGATGAGAGCAAGTCCTGGAGCCAGAGATCAGGAGACCAGAGCAAGCAGAGGGGATATAGTGAGTCCTGGAATCAGAGATAAGGGTGCAGGAATTTAATAAAGCCAAAACATGAAAGAGTCAAGACAAGTGACAGAGAGAAGATGGAACAAGACAAAGACCAGGAATGAGAAGAGAGCATAGAAGAACTTGTCACAATTTGCTACCAACTTCTGAGACTTAGCCCCAACTCTGAAACTCCAACCTCCTCAAACCCACTTCCACGACTGTCCCAGGCCCAGACCGCTACTCAATCAGCCACCTTGGCAGCCTCTGGCCATTACTGCCTGTCACCGCCACCAGCCATCATCGCCTGCAACCACCACATCAGCACTGGTCCTGGCCATCTCTGATGCTTCCCCAACTGCAGCCACCACATCAGTGCTAGCACTGGCAACTCCCAGCGCTCCCCCCCAGCCTGTGCTGAGACCACATCACGCATCATGACCATGCATTACTGTTGATTCAACCTTTGCATGCTACACCCCACTTCTGCTCACTTCCTCACCACCACTTGTCTCTCCACTCCCAAAGCAAGACTTTTTGCACCACATGACATGTCTTGACCTCCGCTGCCACCTTGCACAATCTCCAGGTCTCACCTCAAGCCCCAGCGCCACGACTTGTCACTGAGACCTGGACCTGAGCCCCAGGGCCTACTTACTATACAGTATATAAGTTGTAGAGTAGCAAGTAGTACTCTAGTCTTGATGTTGCCATACTTCTTGTTCATATTTCATGTTTTATCTCTGTCTTGTAGTCTCACATGTTCCGGTTTTCATTCTCCAACTCTGTCTTGTTTCATATTGTACTCATCTTATATCGCCTTGTTTCTCTTGTCTCTACTCATCTTGTACTCTAATTCTATCTCTGCTTTACTTCTCTTCCACCTCAAGTTTTTTAAGTTCCTTTCTACTCTCATCTCTTGCCTTTGTCTCAACTCATTCCGTTTCCCCTTTCCCTTATCTTATCTTGACTCTTTTTTTTTCTAGCTTGCTTAGATTTCTTGTCTCTTGCCTTTAATCCTGGGACTCACTAAGTCCTTGCACTTGCCCCAGCTTTCTATTTGTTAACCTCCAAGACTCGCTTGCGCACTGGCACTCACTTGTCTTCTTTCTTCACATCCTTAGGACTTGTGCTTACTCTGGCACTTGTCTTCTACCCCTCCTCCCCATTCCTGGCACTTATATCCCTGCCTGGCGTTACCAGCAATCCCCCATTCACATACCTGGTCCTGCTTTGATCTTCTATGCCTTGCGCTCTTGACAGTACATTGCATCTGTAGACAATGTGCACGCCATGTAAGGAGTTTGCCCAGTGGACTGAGCCTCTGAAGTCAGCAGAACTTGACAGAACTTAGAGACTTGAGGCAGAGAAAGAAAAAGTAGAAAATAGATTGAGTGAGATACAAGACAAATAAGATGAGAGACACAAGACAATATGAGACAAGTACAAAACAAGCCAACAATGAGATAGAGTCTAAATAAGAGACTGAGACACAAGACATAAGAAAAATTAGATGAAACACAAAACATAACTATAGGCAATAATATCAAGACTAGAGTACCAGATACTATTGTATGACTTATACACAGTAGATGGTAGGTAGACCCTAGGGCATAAGTTTGAGCCTTGATAACAAGTCATGGTGTCAGGGCTCATGGTGAAGCCTGGAGATCATGCAAGGTGGCGGCAATTGTCATGTAGATTGTGCAGCACAAAAGAAGCTCCCAAAGGAAGGCCTTGCTTCAGAAGTATGGGAGGTATGAAATGTTGAGGAAGTGAGCAAGTGAGCAAAGATGGGGCATAGTGTGTGGAGGTTGTATCAGAGATGATGCATAGCTATGATGCACAATAGACATCTTGGTAGGAGCCAGGGGAGGCTTTAGCATGGGCTGAAAGGAGCGCCAGGAGTTGCTGAGGCTGGAACTGATGTGGCAGCTGCAGCTAAGAAAGCACTGAGGATAGCCAGGATCAGCACTGATGTGTGTCAGGTTCCACTGACCACAGGGGCTCAGTCCACTAGGCGAATACCTTACGTGGTGATTGTCATGACCCGCTACCAACCCCCAGAACTTAGCCCCAGCCCCGGGACTCCAACCCTCCCAAAACCACCCCCACGACCGCTCCAGGCCCAGACCACTACCTGGCCAACTCCCTCGGCAGTGTCAGGTTCCGCTGACCATGGAGGCTCAGTCCACTGGGCAAATACCTTACGTGGTGATCACCATGTACACAGACGCAGAGCACCAGGAGGGCGCGAGGCATAGGAGACTGAAGTGGGGTGGGGGTGGTGTGTGGAGGAGTGCTGGTAGCGCTGGCAAGTGGGGCAAGTGCCGGGGAGGGTGGAGGACGAGTGCTGGGGGTTGGCGCGAGTCCCAGAAGTACGAGAGGATGGGACGAGCGAGCACTGGTGAGCAAGCGAGTCCCGGGAATCAAAGAGATAGCGGGCATGGGGACTTAACGAGTCCCGGGGATGGAAACAGAGTCAGGGAAACTAAGCAGCCAAAAGGGGAAAGAGTTGAGATAAGATAATGAGAGATGGAATAGATTAAGTTGATGAGAGGAGTCGGGAACAGAAGAACCAAGAGAACTTAGAATAGAGAGGGAAAGGAGAGCAATTAGAATAGATTGAAAGAACAAGGCGAGTAGAGACAAGATAGAGAGACAAAACGAGATGAGTACGATGAGAAAAGAAGCAAGTAGAAATAAGGAGACCAGGATGCACGAGAAAACAAAACAGAGACGAGGACACGGCAAACAATATGAGGCTATGGTAATATCAAGACTAGAGTACTACTTACTACTCTACAACTTATATACTACACAGTACGTAGGGTCCAGGGCTCAGGCCCAGGTTCCAGTGGCAGGTTGCGGTGCTGGGGCTTGGGGTGAGACCTGGGGGCCACACGGGGCAGGGTTGAGACATGTCACGTGGCGCAAAGGTCTTGCACTGGAAACGCAGAGACATGTGGTGGTGGTGCGGTGAGGAGGGAGCAGGAGCAGGGCATGGCATGCAGAGGTCAGTGGCAGTGATGCGTGATCGTGATGCGTGATGGGGGTCTCAGCGCAGGCCGGGGGTGACAGATGGTGCCAGCGCTGATGTGGCAGTTATGGGTGGTGTGATAGCCGAGACCAGTGCTGATGTGGCAGTCATGGCGGTGATGGCCGGGGATGCCACAGGTGGTGGTGGCTAGTGGCGTTGACAGGCGGTGATGGGCGGTGATGGCCAGGGGCTGCCGAGGGAGGTGGCCAGGTAGCGATCCAGGCCTGGGGCGGTTGTGGGGGTTGTTTTGGGAGGGTTGGAGTCCTGGGGATCGGTAGCGGGTCGTGACAGGCAGCCCCCCAGCCATCAGCGCCCATCAGCGCCCATCAACGCCACTAGCCACTGCCACCTGCGGCATCCCCAGCCATTACCACCCATCACTGCCCATCACCGCCACAGCCACCGCCACTCGCGGCATCCCCCAGCCATCACCGCTGTGACCGCCATATCAGTGCCAGTCTTGGCTATCACACCGCCCATAGCCACCACATCAGTGCCGGCACCACCTGTCACCCCCAGCCTGCGCCGAGACCCCCATCATGCATCACAATCACGCATCACTGCTACCCGACCTCTGCATGCCACGCCCCGCTCCTGCTCCCTCCTCACTGCCCCACCACCATGTGTCTCTGCATTTCTAGTGCAAAACCTCCATGCTGCGCAACATGTCTCAACCTCGCCCCACCCCGCATGGCCCCCAGGTCTCACCCCCAGCCCTGGCACCACGACCTGCCACTGGAACCCAGGCCTGAGCCCCAGGCCCTACGTACTGCGTAGTATATAAGTCGTAGAGTAGTAAGTAGTACTCTAGTCTTGATATTACCATAGCCTTGTATTGTTTTGCTGTGTTCTCGTCTCTGTCTCATATTCTCGCACATCCCGGTCTCATCATTTCTACTTGCTTCTTTTCCTATCATACTCGTCTCGTATTGTCTCTCTATCTCGTCTCTACTCGCCTCGACCTCTAATCTATTCTATTTGCTCTCCTCTCCCTTTACTCTAAGTTCTCTTGGTTCTTCTGTTCTCAGCCCCTCTTCTCAACTTAATCTATTCCATCTCCCCTTATCTTATCTCGACTCTTTCCCCTTTTGGCCACTTAGTTTCCCCAACTCTGTTTCCATCCCCAGGACTCGCTAAGTCCCCGTGCCTGTTACCTTTTTGAACCCCGGAACTTGCTCGCTCCCTGGCGCTTGCTCGTCCCATCCCCTTGTACTCCCGGGAATCATGCCAACCCCCAGCACTTGTCCTCCACCCTCCCTGGCACTCGCCCACTTGCCGGCGCTACTGGCACTCCCCCACATACCGCCCCCACCCTGCTTCGGTCTCCTATGCCTCACGCCCTCCTGGTGCTCTGCATCTGTGTGTACAGTGATCACCACGTAAGGTATTTGCCCAGTGGACTGAGCCCCCATGGTTAGCGGAACCTGACAGTGATCACCATGTCCATGGATGCAGAGCACCGGTAGGGCACAAGGCATAGGAGGCTGAAGCGAGGCAGGAGAGGTGTGCTGGGGAGTGCTGATAGCACCAGGTGAGTAGACGAGTGCCAGGGAGTGGAGGACGAGTGCCGGGGGTTAAGTGTGAGTCCCAGGAATACAAGAGGGTGGAACAAGCGAGTGCCGGTATGTGAGCAAGTTCCAGAGTTCAAAGAGATGACGGATGCAGGGACTTAGCAAGTTTAGGGGATGGAAACAGATATGCAGAGATTAAGCGAGCTGAAAGGGGAAAGGGTCGAGATAAGATAAAGGAAAAGAGAGCAGAATAAGTCAAGATGGGAAACAGGAGACAGAGGAGACGAGAGAACTTAGAGTCGAGAGAGAGAGAAGGGGCAAAGCAGAATGGATTAGAGTAAGAGACAAGTAGAGACGAGGCAAGGAGACGATATGAGGCAAGTATGATAAAAAATGAAGTGAAGTGGAAATAATGAGACCGAGATGCAAGAGAAGACGAGACAGAGACAAAACACAATGAAACAGTACGGGGCTATGGTAACATCAAGACTAGAGTACTAATTACTACTCTACAACTTATATACTATGCAGTAGGTAGGCTCCAGGGCTCAGGCCTAGGTTCCAGTGGCGGGTTGTGGCACCAGGGCTTGGGGTGAAACCTGGAGGCCACGCGGAGTAGGGTGGGGTTGAGACATGTCATGCAGCATGGGGGTCTCATATTGGAAACGCAGAGACACATGGTGGGAGGGCAGTGAGGAGGGAGCAGGAGTGGGGCATGGCGTGTGGAGGTCAGGTCAGTGGTGATGCATGATCATAATGCATGATGGGGGTCTTGGCGTGGGCCGGGAGTGATGGGTGTTGCTGGTGCTGGTGCTGATGTGGTGGCTATGGATGGTGTGATAGCTGAGACCGGCGCTGATGTGGTGGTCACAGCGGTGATGGCCAGGGGATGCCGCAAGTGGCAGTGGCTAGTGGTGGTGACAGACAGTGATGGGTGGTGATGGCCAGAGGCTGCCAAGGGGGTTGGCCGGGTAGCGGTTCAGGCTCAGGGTGGTTGTGGGGGTTGTTTTGGAGAGGGTTGGAGTCTTGGGGCCGGGGCTGAGTCCTGGAGGTTGGTAGCGGATTGTGACAATGTGGTGGCTGTGGGCAGTGATGACCAAGAGGTGTCAGAGATGACGGTGGCTAGTGGTGGTGATGAGCAATAATGGCTAAAGGCTGCCAGAAGATGGTGGTGATGGTTGCCAAGAGATTGATCATGTAGCAGTCCAGGCCCAGGATGTTGTAAGGCTAGTTTAGAGAGGTGGGAGTCCCAGGATTAGGGCTGGGTATTGAAGGTAGTTGGCAGGTCATGACAATAAAACTTGATATGGTAATCTTGATATTTTATGCACTTGGTCTCAGTTTCTCTTAGTTTTGTTATATTTATCTTATCTTGCCTCAGTTGTCTCTATTTCATTTTATACTTGTCTTGTATTGTCTTGTTATTTCTTGTCTCTACTCATCTCATGCCTCTGTTCAATTCAATCTCTTTTCAACTCTCTTGCCTCAACTTAATAAGTCTTTTTTCAACTTTATTTCTTCTTTACCTCAGTTCTGACTAAAGACTTCTCTTCTTCCTTGTCTCTTGCTTTGACTCTCTCTTGTCTTGGCTTGACTAAGCTCTGCATCCTTTATCACTAATCTTGGAACTCATCTATCCACACTACTCACTTCAGCAACTTGCACTCTTTGCCCACCACCTCCAGATTTGTGTACTGCTCCAGCACTTGTGCTTTGCTTGTCCAGGCACTTTCAGTGCTTGTCTTTTGTATACACCAGCCCCAAACATGATCAGCACTCCTCACCCTTAGTCTTGTTGTCTCTCTGGCCCTATTTTTCAGTCTCCTATGCTGTAAGGGCAACCTCCAGGAGTTGCGGCTCAATCACACAACTAGCAGAGGGAAATCCAAAGTTGTATTAGACAGGG